>JAXIVJ010001638.1:22500-131283 GCA_036785665.1 Chirona hameri | reverse complement strand
CATAAAACTGCTCTGGATTCCGGGACATGCCGGTATCCCAGGGAATGAGAAAGCAGATAGGCTGGTGAAACTAGGTTTAACATCTCCTCCGGAAAATCATCTTCCAAGTCAAGATGATTTTCTCTCTCTATGGACTGTGGTGAAATATCGGTGCTTGTACTATGTGATTTATCTAAATGCTTTGATGTTGTGCCGCATGATTTGCTCCTTAAAAAGCTAGCTCTGTACGGTATAGACACTTTCTGGTTCTCCAACTACCTCGCCGACCACACGCAGCAGGTGCAGATACGTCGGCGAGACGGCAGCGCAGCCCTGTCACGGACCAAGCCCAATACCATTGGAGTGTACCAGGGCGGCAGCCTCAGCTGCGTGCTGTTCATGTTGTTTGCCAATGATCTTAGCTTGTATGCGCCTGAGTCGGTAACCACTGTACAGTTTGCGGACGACACGCAAATCCTTATAACCGGCAAGAAACACGACATTCACCAGTTGATCCGTACCATGGAGGACACGCTAGAATTGATGTACCGTTGGTTCAGTACACATGGGATGAAGCTGAACGCTGACAAAACCCAGATGTTAGTGCTAGGAACTCCGGCTATGCTACGCACTATGCCCGAGGTTAGGATCCGTTTCTGTGGCGCAGACATCATTGAAAGTAAAGTGGTGAGGAACCTAGGACTCGAAATGGACCGCCATCTTAACTACCAGGCCCACATAGATCGGCTTACACAGCGATGTAACGGTGCCCTGATCGCACTGAGTCACGCCCGACATGTCATACCCCGATCCGCACTGAAGCCCATCGTGCAGTCGCTTGCGGTGTCGATTGTCCGCTACTGTATATCTGTATATGGAACGTGTGGCGAGACCCAGCTTCACCGAGTGCAGAAGATTCTGAATTTTTGTGCTCGTGTTGTATGCGGTAGGCGCAAACGTGAGCATGTGACGGATGCGTTCCGTGACCTCAGGTGGTTCGATGCCAGAGAACTCGTTAGGTACCATCGATTGTGTGCTGTACATGACGTGATGACAGACCAGCCAGAGGCTTTAATGGCTACCTTTGGACTGGCTGCCAACCAGAAACACGACCACAATACCAGACGAGCTGGTGATATCACACTGCCGCGTATTAGAACTGAAGCCGGACGACGCAGGCTGTGTTACGGTGCTGTGCAGGATTACAACCAACTACCAATTGCGACCCACCACGCTGGATTCCGGCAGCGCCTGCGCGAGTATATTCTGCGTCAGACGTAGACTGAGCTGCCCAACGCGATATGCGCTATTTTAACATTATCTCTTTGCTTATGGCTTGAAGCGTGTTTCTGGCCGGCTGGCACTCGGGTGATTATAGTGTATCCATTATATGTTTTAGTGTACTGACTCGCAAAGGTGAAAAGCCATGCATGTTGTGGACCCATTGTTTAATACACTATCTGTATCTGTATCTGTATCAAGACGTTTTCAGTTATATTCATCAACAATTTATTATATTACGCCAACGTGAATGGGATATCGCTCCGCATTTTCACCTACACCCCATTAAGCCACAAATCACACATTACACCTTAAGCCACCAAGATTGACGAGAAAAAGAAGTTGTCATCGCGCGCCTCCGAATCTGACACACCAGACGCACACATTGCCACATTTTCGACCGCCTTCCGCCTCCTACGTGCCAACATTGCCCAGCTCATCCTCGGTATGCAATATACAACATTTCCTCATTGGTTGCCCACACCTCCAGCTGCACCGACGCAACATAACACATTTTTGCTTGGGTTTCAGAGTGTCAAATTCGAGCAAAAAAAGACGACGAGAGTGGAAATTTTGTAGAAAATGGTACAATATTGATTTCTGTTTTGAATATAAAAAGCAGTAGTTTTCGTTGAAATCATGTACTTTTAGTCAATATTTATGTCAGAATCAATAACACAATTCATAATTTGGGAGTGGAAAATGCACTCCTAAAATGGGGTGTGAGTGGAAAATAATTCAAATTTGGGTGTCATTTCCCACCCAAATCTTTAAATTTTGGGACACTGCGAAAGAAAGCGTATTAAATCACCCATTCATGATTCATCCATAAAGAAGCGAAATCCGATGAGTGCGTTTTATTGTTTGAGACTTTTCGGGGATTTCGCCGCCAAAACAACTTTTTGCCGTTCTGGGTTCTCTCTTGTTTCTGGCCTTAGATCAGGCATCTGACCATGATTTCAGCCACGGTGAACCGTGGAAAACCAAGTTTATAATTAATTTGTTGGTTCTAAGAACATAAGACTACCCAAAACCACCTTCATCACATCACACGACGAAACCGGGGGATTATCGGCGAAGCAGCGTTTGTCTCCTTCGTAAAGTTTTAGCTGTTTGTCTCCTCTGGGGTGGCCCTTGGCCCCCCAAAGTTGCCCTCGGACCCGCAGCCATATTTTGATTGAATAACCGATTTCACCGCATATCCGACGAATAAATTTAGGGCTGTGTGCCAGCATTTGGCCGACACGACCGATAATGGATGAACCTCTCGAAAACATGTCGACGTTGAGCCGATATCAGCCCGATGCTTGGTAGGACGACGGCCTGAGTTTCATGTATTTCGTTTCGAAAGCAATATGCCACGCTTACGTGGTATGAACTTCATTTGAAAGTAAAAAAAGGAACGTTCAAAACCAATAACAATTATCTCAGTTATTAACGTCTAACCGTAATAGGTGAGATGAGTTGTACAGTAATAAGCAATCAACGGCAACAACCAGCCACCAGGTAACAACTATGCTTAGTGTTGGTGCCTCCTTTTCCATTCCAAGGGATATAATTTTACATTGCAAGGGATACCTATTGCATGGGTTGGATCTGCACTGATTAACACGTTGATTTGCTGAGGAGTTACTAATTGCACCGGCTATTTTATTAATAAAATAGTTTTTGAGTCAAAAATGAAACGTCTCAGAACATGTTTAACTTATGTGTTTTTGTTTTATTGTGTAAGGGATATGATGACTCCAATTGAGCCCTTGACCCACTGGCGCATCCAGAACGTCCAAAAACGTAGGTTTGAACTTTGAAGAACTGTCCGAAAACTCGTCTGACTTTGTTTGCTTTTGCAAACAAAGTCGTGTCGTGCCGAGCCGAGGGTGGGGCGTTTGTGGGGGAGGTTGGGTTGGGACGCCTCCTATTTCTTTTTCTCTCGAGAATTAACGGCGTGCAGCATCACCGTTTCTTGCACAGCTGTTACGGCATGAATTGCGCACCTGAAGCAAACAAATTGACTCGGGTCATCTCAGGGGAGGTCACCAGCCGTCACGTCAAGTGGCCCCACCTTCAAAGAAGTTTGTGGTCGAGCCAAAGCCAGTGTTTGATTGAGCGATGTGACACTTACATGATTTACTTACATGATTTAATCAGGCAATAAGTACCTACAATTTTGCTATCTCGGATTTTGTATATCGGTCAATTGAGGTCATGTCGATCTCGTGACCTCTCCAATATAAGTCAACGGGAAATATGTAAATGCTTCCTCTTTTAGGAGAAAACACATTAGATCAGACGAATTGTTTCAATAACATGTTATTTTAGCTCATTATTGACGGCCCAAGCACAATTTGTATCAGTGACCGCCATAAGGTCAGCTGGTAAGCTGGGTGACATCGAGTGACCTCAGGGGTTCCCTGAGGTCACCCGTTACCACCGCTTCCTTCCAATAACTATTCATGACAGACGAAGACGTGAGACCGACAGCACTGTGTTTATCTTGTCTATTGACCTGATCTAAGAATGGAGTACACCCAAGCAATGACAACTTTGATACCTTTTATTTTATTTACAGCTTGTTCCTCTTCGTAGCTATCGCAGTAGCTGAAACATTTGAGTGGTTTCTGGAGACAAATTGTAGCCAACTTGCAATGTTGACCTTTGATGTGATGTGATGTGTGAAACACTCACAGACCCAGGACCAGAGCCCATAAGTGGGCTCTGGGCCTGGGGTTGTTCTGTTGATAATACACAACACACAATTGATGACCGCTGGTAGTGACCTCAATATTGACCTGAACAAAAACAAACCGAAATAATGTCGACATTAATTTAGACGAGCTATCTAACGGCATGTTTGGAGTCTGCCTAATCCCCATTGGAGCAGAGTTCGGGTGGGGGGGGGGGTCAGATGCCTCCCCTGGTACGACTAAGCTGGCGCCGAGCACCGGCAGGGCGCGGGTTAAGAACTGCTATAAAACAAATTATCCCTTATATAAGTTCCTTAGAGCTTCCTTCAGGACATGTGTGAATTTTGGGCCGATTTAGTTGTATTGGTAAAGCTTTGGCGACACACATATGTTTGTCATTTTACACATATGTTCCCTTCGCTCCGTTCCTGTTCGGTCTCCCAATCGTTTTCAAAAAGCGACATCGCAGGTGTGAACCCTCGATGATGGGCGTGTTTATATTTATAATTTGTATTCAGCTTCGTTATAGTATTATTCTACTATTTTATTTCTATTTTACACATATGTTTGTCATTATCACACTTAAAATGTATCAGTAATTACCTATGTATAGGTACGCTTAACCATATGCCTTAGCATAATTTGTGGGCAAATTGCCCCCCCCCCCTCCCCCCAGTGGGAATTCCGTAGCCGAGGCCCTGCGACAACCTAACACTTAACTTACCCACACAGCTCAGCGACCATCACCCAGATTTACTTCAACTTATTTTCTATTTCCTTTGCCAAACATGTTTAGTTAAAAATATATAATAAGGGTTTTGCCTAGCGCAATTTTGACTACATGCGCGGGTTTTCCCCTTTGCGATAAGTGCTGTTTTTTGTTTTGTTATTTAGGGTTTTTCCCCCAGCTAAATACACCCTCACAACAAGGTCACGCCGGGGTGCCGGAGCCAGGGAGACGCGCAACAGTCTCTCCCGTTGCTGCAATGATGGCAACCTGGCTCCAACACTTAACACTCTCACCTTTCACAAGTGTATCTTCCAAGTGCATGTATGCTATGTTGTGTATGTATGTGTGTGTGAATAAATATGTATATGTCATGTTTTATTTAGCTTTGCCTTTGAACGAATCAGTTAACGTAAGATAGACCCTATTCCCTTGCATTTGCTCCGGGTTAACATACACCGGTTAACTAACTTCTTTGCCTGGTCAAATTGCCAGAAATAAATTTCCCCACCCCGGAAAATGGCTTTAGGCCGTTCCGGGGTAAAATGCGTTTTACCCTCCCTCCCGGGGGATGGTGTGTATTGTGGAGCGTTCAGCCACTGTGGATAGCTGGGTATTGACCGGACGCTGGATAACCGCCGGCGGGCCGTTTGATCAAGATAGCAGACGGTTTCGCCGGAAATGTGCGGTGATAACGTGTTTGAAGTCAACAGGGAGGTGCACTTAAATCCATGGTATCGTTAATTCTGCGCTGATTTTCAGGTAAAACAGAGCGGCAATATGTGCTGCTAAATAGAAAGAAATGCAGTTGAGTATTTAGCGAAATGGATAAAAGGATATTTCCATGTCGGCAACATTAAGGCAATATTTACATTAAACAAAATCGGAAATATTTTACTTTGAATAATCAGGAAGACATTTATGGATGAAACTAAGTTAACCGCAGGCGGATTTTTCCACACGGTCCAGCCTGATTTGCCTGTTTGCACGCGAGTCATCCTTCCGTGCCCCCAGTTTCCTTGAACGGACACGAGCTACTTTTGCAAAATAATCGAACAAATGTCATGCCCAAAGGAAGTAACTTCGTCGTGACAAGGAAATAACATGGCTTAGGACAAGGAAACATGACAAGGAAATAACATGGGGGGGGGGGGGAGAGTAGCAGCACTGGCGGATCTAGGGTTCGTGTTTGGGGAAGGGAAATTACGCTCAGCTTCATCTGCGAAAAATTGTTGCCCAGGGGGGGGGGGGGGGGGGGGGGTAGCGTCGGGTCGTCAAGGCGAAGAGTCGTTGAGCGGGGGCGGGGGGGGGGGAGTTTTTTTTCCTAATTATCCCGCTCCCCGCTGGGGTATTCAGCCGAACACGCCCCCTCGTTATCTTCCGATCCAATAACCGCAACGAGAGGTGCAAGGCGGTAATCGAAAGCTCTCAATGAGGCGCATCTAAAGCATACGATAAATTGTCAAAATAAGGTCACATGTCAGGTCGCAGCCAGGTCAAGGGTCAAAATCGAGGTATTTGAGTTAATGGGCCATACTTTCCATCCAAAGCCTTAGATTGAGACTATTCTCGCACAAAGTGAGGGGGCAGATTATCCCAGCGGCGGGCCGCGGTTTATCACTTCTTACCGCCAATGCAGAAACGTCCGGGGGGATACTTGGATTGAATGCCCCCACATGTTCCTGTGCGGGGGCATTTGCCCCTAATGCCCCCCCCCCCCCCCAGATCCGTCAGTGGGTAGCAGTCCGTTAGCGAGAAGTTGTTGAGCGCGGGGGGGAGGGTAGAGCAGGCCATCAACCATCCACCGCTGTACGTCCGGCCGTGTTGGGTGGGGGGGAATCACGGTTTCAGGACCTTTGGGGGCATGACCCTGGCATATTCATGACTCCTCCCCCCCCCTTCCCCCGGATCCGCTCCTGGAGGGGAAACTTATCTTAGCGAGTGTTCGTGGACACTTCTTTCGCGAATCTTCTTCGCTATCGCCCAGCAACTAGCAAACTAGTAGCTACCCCTTCTAAGTTCTATGATATATTTTCTAAAAACTTACTTAGCATGGATTGTAGAGAGTTCTTCAACCATTGAAATTATACCGAGCATGCTACTATAGCACTCATTTATATACATTCCCGCGGTTCAAAGGGACTAAAGTCTAAAACTGATTGTGGTTTGAACAGCATATTGATGGATGTACCCATGACGTCACACTATTCGCTGCCTTGACTGAATTGTATCTAAGGTTTCGGAATGAGTGGTGAATGGATGGATGAACTTGACATTCAATCATAGCAGAAGCCAATCTTGTGTACCAACTTTTAGCTGTCATCATAATTGTATTTTCTACAAAGTAATTAAATACCTGCATCTTACAGACATCTTACATCTTACGCATCTTACATCTTACTTTACATCTACAAGAACAAAGAAAGGACTCAACGATATATGGCTAAAAATTACATGTAATTTGAGCTAAGAATACATTAAGTTTCATATCCTTTAGAACGAATTCAGCAAACAAAAATCAAGCAAGTCTGCTTTCTTGTGGGGACGTCCCCCAGATTTTTTAACTGGGGGGGGGGCGCGTCCCCCCCCCCCCCGCCACCGACGCCCATGCTTATAATCCTTATATAGCCACCAGTCATCACAGTTTTGTATGGAATGTATTGGTACACACACACACACACACACACACACACACACACACACACACACACACACACACACACACACACACACACACACACACACACACACACACACACACACACACACACACACACACACACACACACACACACACACACACACACACACACACACACACACACACACACACACACACACACACACACACACACACACACACACACACACACACACACACACACACACACACACACACACACACACACACACACACACACACACACACACACACACACACACACACACACACACACACACACACACACACACACACACACACATCATGGTTCTATTTGTTTTGCAACACGTCACAGCTCACTTCTATGTCTATGTAGGCACCGTGAAGCACCTCCCCCTGTAACCAAGAGCCAGGATTTGGCCAATATCGACGATTCATGTCAAGAAGCCATCGCACAAAAAACACGCTGGCGCGCTGCACCGCCACACACTACAAATTACCGCTCATGCATACCAGGCGTGGTAATAATACCAGGCTCGCGCACGGCGCCGGCAATATTGCCTGCTTAGGCCGTATCACGAGGCACGCACGCCGCCTGGAGAGGGGCGATTGTCTGGATGCTCAGGTCCGTCGACGCTCCGCAGTGCGGCGCTGGGGGCGGAGAGCAGCGGAGCAGGCTTATCATAGTGAACAGATGTCCCGGCAGTGCCGGCTGGCTGAGTAATGGACAGAGTAATGAGTAATGGCCTGAGTAATGGTAATGGACACATGGACACGGGCGCACCCGGCGCGGAGCAATCAGGAAAAATAGAAGCCATTCTCAGGGACGACGGTGGCCGGCATTCTCGAGGTGAGTGGTACCTAGTCCTTGTCAGGGACGGTCTAGCCAAACTCAGGGATGCGATGCTGGTAACCGTGCTCAGAGAAGGTGGCAGCGGTGCTGCACAGCCGGGCTCTGGAGCGGTGCTGCACGCACAGGTAAACCATATTCAGGGAAGGGGTTACGGACACGCTCAGAGTATGCGGTAGCTAAGTTGGCAGAGACGCTCAGCGATGAGTGCAGCCACGCTGTGGAAAGCTGGTAACGTCGACACGGAATGGCTGTGGGAGGCTGGTAACGTCGATAAGGAATGGCTGTGAGAGGTTGGTAACGTCGATAAGGAATGGCTGAGGGAGGTTGGTAACGTTGATAAGGAATGGCTGTGGGAGGTTGGTAACGTCGATAAGGAATGGCTGGGGGAGGCTGTAACGTCGATAAGGAATGGCTGGGGGAGGCTGGTAACGTCGATACGGAATGGCTGAGGGAGGTTGGTAACGTTGATAAGGAATGGCTGTGGGAGGTTGGTAACGTCGATAAAGAATGGCTGTGGGAGGTTGGTAACGTTGCTAAGGAATGGCTGTGGGAAGCTGGGAACGTCGATAAGGAATGGCTGTGGGAGGCTGGTAACGTCGATAAGGAATGGCTGTGGGAGGCTGGTAACGTCGATAAGGAATGGCTGTGGGAGGTTGGTAACGTCGATAAGGAATTGCTGTGGGAGGCTGGTAACGTCGACAAGGAATGGCTGTGGGAGGCTGGTAACGTCGATAAGGAATGGCTGTTGGAGGTTGGTAACGTCGATAAGGAATGGCTGTGAGAGATTGGTAACGTCGATAAGGAATGGCTGTGGGAAGCTGGTAACGTCGATAAGGAATGGCTGTGGAAGGTTGGTAACGTCGATAAGGAATGGCTGTGGGAGGTTGGTAACGTCGATAAGGAATGGCTGTGGGAGGCTGGTAACGTCGATAAGGAATGGCTGTGTGATTTTGGTAACGTCCATAAGGAATGGCTGTGGAGGTTGGTAACGTCGATAAGGAATGGCTGTGGGATGTTGATAACGTCGATAAGGAATGGCTGTGGGAGGTTGGTAACGTCGATAAGGAATGGCTGTGTGAGGTTGGTAACGTCGATGAGGAATGGCTGTGGGAGGTTGGTAACATTGATAAGGAATGGCTGTGGGAGGTTGGTAACGTCGATAAGGAATGGCTGTGGGATGTTGGTAACGTCGATATGGAATGGTAGTAGCCAAGATCCATTGTGTGACATGAATTATTATGTTGGTTGCATCTTTGCCACGTTGAAGGTGGATGTGTATGTTCCTGACAACTGTGTATGTTCACAGGATGTGTATGTTCCTGACAACTGTGTATGTTCACAGGATGTGTATGTTCCTGACATGATAGATGACCTCCTGACAGCGATAGCAATTGTTTTAGCGCCAAAGCAAGAATGGTGAATGGTATGTATTTTCAGCACATTTCGTTTGCTAGCGGATTGAATGTTGTGTCAGCAAGGCATCGACACTCAACATCATCGCATCCAAATATCTGTCTCGGACCTGAACAATTAAATTTATATTTAACAATTTGGTATGCAGGATCTGCCATATATCTGATATTAGAATATAAGGAACCCGACATATTTTGTTTTATTATGGAAGATGTTTTGTGTTCCTTTGGTGCCATACAATGTTGCGGGTTCAATGTTAAATTCTTAGGAAATTGTGGTAGATAATACGTGTTGTCTTGTTATGAAACTTGAGTTGTCAACACATTGCAGTATACGATAAAGTTGTATTACTAAGGGTATATATGTCCTCGGATCAAATAAAATAGGAATAATGTCAGTTCCTGGAAACTCAAACTTTGCCTAATCAGTCGTTTTTATTTTGCAGCTCAGCTAGAGAAGCTGTTGTATGTGTCACCGACAAATTAGCTCGTTAATCTTATTAATTGCCAAACCAACTCTAACTTGAATTTAACCAATTCAAATTAATTCGAATTTGATGTTCATATTGTATGGTTTTCATCAACAATACGTGTTTCCAGGCCCTGCCCCGGTGGTATATAAAACCAACAGGCAAACAGATGCAGTGAGGGGGCAGGGAAAAACGATGAAGACAAAGTGTTCTTTCCAAAATAATGCAGTATAGTACCTTTATGCGGGGTCATACATTACATTCATCGATGTGCAGTACATCATACAATGAAACCCCTCTGCCAATTGATTGTCACCGGTTGACATTTAGTTACTGATTTAAGAGAAATACTGAATCATCAGATATTAAGTGTATGTATGTACACACTGCCGTTAAAAGGAAATTATCGCCGCCGCACTAACTGCTTGCTCATTTTGTATTGTGTCTGACAATGGAAAAACCTGTCGATTTTTAATTTCTTCAGACCACCCTAGCCTATTGTTACCATGTCTACATTTATAACAATGCAGACAAGCTTGACGAACGATTCCGCTATTTGTGAAGGAAACATTGTCAAACGGGTGTATTAAAGATACAAAACATTGTATTTTATAATCATCCAATGAGCAACATCGAAGATAAACAAACACTGAGGAAAGAAGAACATTAAACAAACAAAAATGAAGCAAAGTAAGAAACACGCGAAGAAACACGCAAAAGACTGGAAGTGAGACGAAGCAGAAAATTATAATGTCATTACAGCAAGGAGTTTTAGCACAAAAACAAAGCCCGGCGCGGCAAATATATTATTTTTAATTGGAAAAAAATAAGTGACCGGTTGCAAATAACAAGCATAACACCAGCATAACACATCATGAATTTACTCTAAAAATGGTAAAAAGTCATTTTGGTTCCAAATCAGCACCCCATTTAACTTTCATTTGTTCCATTAACACAAAACAGAGCATTGCATCGTTATTCATTCTATTGCCATTATATTTCTGGTCCTAGGACTGAAACGATTCCTCCCAAATGGGCCCTGGAGCGTTTATGGGCGCTTTGTTAGTGTATTGTTGCTGTTGCTTCAAAGCTATTTCAGTACTGACGGCCGATGTTGTGCCCACGTAAACCTCGGAACAGCTAAAGGCGCTTCGGAACAACCTACGTTTCAGTTGTTTCAAACTCCAGCGTGGCGTTGACCGAAGAGTACTGCGTCTTAACAGGGCTGGGAAACCATAGCTGTGTGTCACCGTTGGGATTCTGAAGCTACTAGTTTGTCACCAGTTTTTTTTCCTACAAATTTGCCAACTTTTCAAAGACAAAACATATAGTACTGACAGACATAGGAAGAAGGTTTTAAAATATTGCCTTGGTGCACTATGTTGCTGCTTTTGCAATGCTGCCGCCTGCCAAACAGTACTATGGCATCATAATGTGCTGCCATATTGTGCACCAGCAGGCAAATATGTTCCTTAGTCAAAGATTGCCAAAAAATAACACATTTGAACATATTGAAAATACAAAATGAATAGAATCACTCTGCACCCCGCACCCCAGATTAGCAGGATTTAAAATTAATCTTACTGGAGTGGGGAGGGGTGACAAACAACTGGCTGCCCCCACCCAACTCAAAATTTCATAGCAATGCTCCTGTACTTACCTATCAAGTTCAAGTTCATCACATACATGGACAAATTTAGAGGAAAATGTCATACACTGAGACATCTTGAAAGCACCTCAGCATATCACATCAGACACTAAACTAGCAGATTTGGAGGGGATGGAAGGGTCATGTCCTCTGAAAAACACCTGAAATCTAACAAAAAATTGACACATCCCCTGCTTTCAAAGAAATTATCAGCAACTTTTGCTGTTTTTTTAATCATCTAATAATTCCTAACAAAAGGAAAATGGAATTAGCTTTAGCATTTTGTGAAGCAGATTTCTCAACAAATCACATTTTTGCCATTGTGCCTTTGACCAATATATCATAACTTGTCCACACATTAAACAATTGGTAATGGCAACTGCCGTAACCTCAGACATATCTTAACTGCACTTGTTATGCTATCATAATGAATGTTAGACAATACTGATACACTAATCAGTGCAAACACGAAGAAACTTTCCAGTACAGTACAAAAATAAAGTAATTCTAGCAAGTACCTGTACAGTAATTTGCAAACATGAACAATCATTGGACAAGTTTTAGCTCAAGCCTCATGGCTTCATATACTGAATGTTTGCACATCCCTCCCAAGGTATCGCACAGCTTTAGCTAATTATTGTGCTGATTCCAACTACCCATATTAAATGATCAAATTTGAAAGGTTTTGAGCGGTCCTCCAATCACCATGTCACTGGGTCTGATCACATACATGTCACTGATCACAATGGCGTCACCACGGTGTCAAAATTTGTAGGGACAAGTCCAAGTGCACATGCATTTTAACATGGGACCATATTAGGAAGGACTGAAAATTACTAGGGATAATGTCCCTAGCGTCCCCAATGGTGGCGACGCCCCGGCCCATGATTGATCAAACTTCAGGTTTCAATTTAGTCTGAGTCAGGTCAAGGTTGAGTTGGTCCAGGGCAACCCTTCTATAAACAAACCCAGTATTCTGATTTAATGCATTAATAGGTGACAGCACAAACAGGCAATTGGACTTGGCCTGTGCCTGGCATGGCTGGTCTTACCATTTCGATGCGCTATGCTATAGCGATCCTGATCCAGTGCTAACGGTGGTTTTTACTACAATAGGAATATTGCTATGGCAAATTTGGAAATTCTCAAACCTCAGATACCTTGTGAAATCTTCAAAAAGACACAATTCATAAACATTTGCCTCAAACACAAAACAAGTACTATTTTACCCTAATCCACCATGACAAAGCATCTCCCAGTGCACAGGCAAATGCAATTTAAATATGGATTATGGATGGACGGATGCACGGCAATAATAAAGCATTCACATCAGTGGGATTACGACCTTGAGTGGGGTGTAAACAATGAACCTGTTCTATCTTAAACTGTGATCTGCAAACGACAGCAAAGCTCAACCAATCAACCGTGAGCCCCAACGGTGACAACGGCGAACTAACGCCAAATGGCGCCGTTCTCCATTCGATTGTATAGAGGGCGCACGTGCCAAATCCCAGCCGGCAGCCTGCTGATAGCGCTCATTCTTGATGAAATTGCGCCCGCTTTATGCCCGTGAACACACGAGCTCCTTGTACTACTGCAAGATTTAGAGCTGAAATATTTTGCAAATATAGAGATGCAAGTTTCGATAAATAAGATTATAAGTGATCTTTGTTGGTTTTCGAATTTGAATTTCAGTTTCGAGATGGAATTTCGATATTTTGACATAGTTGAGTATCTGCAGAGATTACTTACTTACTTATATGTATGTGGTGCCTACTGCTACTTATCTTCAGACTAAAATTTGTCACCGATGGCTATAAATTTGTCACCGGTTTGAACGGCAGAATGGTAACTTTTCCCAGCCCTGCGTCTTAACCCTCGCCATGCCGGGGGGGGGGGGGGGTGTTTAGACGCTCCTCTAAGGTTTTTCGAGAATAGCTAAAAACCGTCGATGCGCAGCTCCGCCGTTTTTGGCACCGCTGTTTGGGCATCAATTACCCACATTGTATGCAATTCTTGACTACAGGTCATCTCAGGTCAGGTCACCAGGCCAGGTCATGTGACCCCACCTCCAAAGAAGTTTGCGGTCGTACCACAGCCACAGTTTGTGACCGATCAGTTTCAAACTTACAGGATTTCATAAATTCATAGGTACCTACATACAATTCGAATATCTAAGATGTTGTATATCTGTGACCTAAGGTCGGGTCAATTTTGTGACCTCCCCATTATAAGTCAATAGGAAAATATTAGAATGCTTCCTTTTCCGAGGATACGCATGTCAGTACAATTCCTTCTGGATCATGTTATCATAGGCTATTCTTGATGATCCAGGTGCATTTTTTTCAGTGACCCCTACATGGTCAGCCGAGGTCATCTGAGGTCACCAACACCTTTGTTGTCAATAATTATCGATAGAATGGAGATAAAGAAGTGAAACCGGCATCCATGTGTTTGCCTCGTCGAGACACGTCTCCCAATATGCAACATGACCTACTTGGGTCACCACTTGACCTTGCCTGAGGCCAATTTCACAAAGCAAAACAAAATGTAGTTGCAATTGCTTTGCAATTACAAATAATTTGTACACTTGTCTGTAATTTGGATTTCACAAAACTTGAGGGCAGTAAATCTCAATTTACTATTTGCAAACCAGTTTACAAAAATATTGTTTGTAGAAATGCTTGCAATTGCACATGTTCTATTTCTCAAAGGTTTAAGGAAGCGCGGAAATGTTTGTAATTGCAAGCTTGTAGTTCCAGTGGGTCACAGGTTCTGAATTTCAGAGATTGCATTGATAGAACTGACGTTGTTTTGCTGTTGAGGTTATTTTCTTGGTTCGTTGTTACTATGCAGAGGTTATTAGGGTAATGTTTTGGTTTATACATATGTATACACCATTGCTCAATGCGAATCAGCATCTGTTCAACTGAACGTGGCATAGGGCAAGTCATATCGTCGGGCACACTCGAATTTAGACACACTTTCGGGCACACTTCGACACATTTAATTAAATCAGAATATCATCTGTTCATATTCGAACAGCGTCCATGGACATCGGCAGGGGCATTCAATATCGACATGGACAGTAAGTTGCGTTACATTACATTTTGTTTGGTCAATTGTTAATTAATTTAGACAATGTAAAATTGATTTCCTTGGTGGAAAATATATGATTTGTATATCAAACAGATACATGGGAACTAACCCGAAGTACAAATTAATTACTTGTTGCTTTGAATCATTCTGTAAAGACATTATGTTGATCAGTGGCGTTACCTAGGCAGCAAATCCTGACTCATTGCCTGTTCCCGATACACAAAATGACCTCAAGTTAGGTCAACATTTCTACGCTATTCAGCGTCAAGATGCCGTGGCGTCACCGTGCTGTTTGTGCGGAGGACCGCGAGCGGATCATACAGGCCTGGAATGGAAGCGACTACATTGCCGTAGCCCGGCACCTGAGTGTTCACCTGAGTGGCACCGAGTTTCCGCAACATAGATCAAATAAGTACACCTTTCCTTAATGCAAATCGGCATCTGTTCAACTGAACGTGGCATAGGGAAACAAGTCATATCGTCAGGCACACTCGAATTTAGACACTCTTTTAACACTTCGACACATTTAATTAAATCAGAATATCATCTGTTCATATTCGAACAGCGTCAATGGAGATCGGCAGGGGCATCAATATCGACATGGACATTAAGTTGCGTTACATTGCATTTTGTTTTGCCAATTCTCAATCAATTGAGACAATGCAAAATGTATTTAGTTGGTGGAAAAATATTATTTTTATTTCAAACAGATGCATGGGAATTAACCCGAAAGTAAAAATGAATTACTTGTTGCTTTGGGTAATTATGTACACCTTTTCTTAATGCGAATCGGCATCTGTTCAACGGAATGTGGCATATGACAAGTCATATCGTCAGGCACACTCGAATTTAGGCACTCTTTTAACACTTCGACACATTGCATTAAAGGAAATAGTTCACCTTCAACATTAGTTTTAAACTGAGATAGCAGTTTTGCAGCCCGTGTTGGGAAACCCCTATCTGCAAGTTTTCTTGACTGAAAAGACTCCCCAGCCGAATATATTTGAGTTTTTGGCGAAGGAATGTGGTGCTGTCGAAAGAATGTTGTACTGGTTCTAGCCAGGGCAGAGGCTATACCATCAGCCAATCAGCTTGCAGCTGGTGCTAGCAAGCGATCGCCGGCCGCCGGTTGGCACATCTCCAATGCGAGTCTATCTTTACGCGACTACTTTCGAATCGATTGGCTGAACCATTGTTTACATTCGCGTGACGTCAGGACTCTGACTCAGAGAGTATGCATATAGTTTTGATAAACAATACAAATTTACGGCCTTCTGTCCTGAATCGGCGCGATATAAGGCCATTTTTGACAATATAAAAAGAAATTGTATTAAAAAATATAATCCAATCGTGTTGGGTAAAAAATTTCCAAGGTGAAAAATTTCCTTTAAATAAGAATAGCATCTGTTCATATTCGAACGGCGTCAATGGACATCGGCAGGGGCATTCAATATCGACATGGACATTAAGTTGCGTTACATTGCATTTTGTTTGGCCAATTCTTAATTAATTTAGACAATGCAAAATGTATTTAGTTGGTGGAAAATATATTATTTATATTTCGAACAGATGCATGGGTATTAACCCGAAAGTAAAAATAAATTACTTGTTGCTTTGGGTTTCTGTAAAGACATTATGTTGATCCGTGGCGTCACCTAGGCAGAAAATCCTTCACTGGCATTGCCTGTTTCCGATACACAAAATGACCTCAAGTCAGGTCAACATTTCTACGCTATTCAGCGTCAAGATGCCGTGACGTCACCGTGCTGTTTGTGCGGAGGACCGCGAGCGGATCATGCAGGCCTGGAATAGAAGCGACTACGTTGCCGTAGCCCGGCACCTGAGTGCTCACCTGAGTGGCACCTGAGTTTCCGCAACGTAGATCAAATAAGTATCTCGCAAGGTCTGGTGCAAAACCGATTAAACTAAACGGTCCTATTGCGAACCTACACGGAATAGAAGATAACAATATAATTAAACTGTCTAAATTGCTATTTTGCCGTCAACGAAACTGAATGACGCTTGCCTAAGTCAACTAAAACTTGCCTATATCTGATGAACGCTGTCGGCTCCATTGCATTATGTCTGAAGCCAGTGACCGGTGTTGACACGGTGCACTTTGTAGATTTCCAATTCCCTTTGCCGCGGAAGTGTTACGCCGATATGAGATGCACTACACTTTTGCTTAATGCGAATCGGCATCTGTTCAACTGAACGTAGCATAGGGCAAGTCATATCGTCAGGCACACTCGAACTTAGACACCCTTTTAACACTTCGACACATTCCATTAACTCTCGCCTTACGGAGGGGGCTGACAGCCCCCCCTGATATTTTTGTCTTGAATAACTGTTTACACATCCGGCGCATCTTGCTGAAATTTTCGGTAGCTGAGTTTACAACAATTATACGTAAGCTCTAACAATTTAATTGCAATTTGTTGAGTAGTTTGGTAAATAATCATGTTTTGATGACGTCATTTTGGTGGAAAAACGATATTAGAAAAATAGTAGAAAACCGAGTTTAAAAGGAAATTGTAAACGCAATTCACCAAAGATACAAAATCGCATTCTCTTTAAAATGGCAATCTCGGATTTTCAAAATTTTGGGTTTTTAACTCCTAATTTTGCTTTTTAAATCCCCACAAAATCAAAATTTTCAAAAATGTTAGAAAAACCGGAATATGTGTGAGATAATGGAGCATGGACAATACCCATACCAAATTTCAAAGCAATATCTTTATTTTTGACTGAGTGATAGCTCCCAAGTGTAAGAAACAGATGACTTCATTTTTTAATATTTTTTACTACTTTTTTTGACAAGATACGAACAAATAATTACTTTTCTGTATTTCTGAGTCAAAACTGGTCTAGAAACATGCCTTTTTATTTACATTTATAAATTTCTAATTTTGAGGTTTTCTGAAGAGCAAAATCGCTTGTCGTGCACGATTTGTTGTCAATTTGTCATGATTCTCTGACCTGATATCTGGTTCTTTTTGTTTCCTTTTTGACTTGGGGAAGAAAATATAATAATATGCGCATCGGTGTATTTTCGGAAGTGATTTAAACGTCATTTCAGTAAACGAAAAGACTGCACAACTCTGGTCACTTTTTCCGCAACGTAGATCAAATAAGTATCTCGGAAGGTCTGGTGCAAAACCGATTAAACTAAACGGTACCTATTGCGAACCTACACGGAATGGACAAAATATAATTACAACTTCCTAAATTGCAATTTTGCCGTCAAAGAAACTGAATGACGCTTGCCTAAGTCAACTAAAACTTGCCTATATCTGATGAACGCTGTCGGCTCCATTGCATTATGTCTGAATCCAGTGACCAGTTTTGACACGGTAGTCGGTGCACTTTGTCGATTTCCAATGCCCTTTGACGCGAAAGTGTGTTACGCCGATGTGAGATGCACTATGTCAAACAGTATGTTAGCTGACGACATAAATGAGATCTGCCGAGTTGAGCTGAACAGACGCCGATTCGCATTAAGCAAAGGTGTAGTAGCCTAACACAATTATTTCCCGAGAAATTAGAACAGGGATCTCCAGCTTTGAAGTCCAGTGCACCTTACCGATTGCGCTATGATGTGAGTGGCGCCTCCGCACGGAGAAACCGTATGGCGATAGAATTGCAGCGGTCAACGATATCTTGGGCAGTGAACCTTCACCTTTTACGCCGTAGGAAATCGGCTAGGTTAGGTGAAAGAATGGTGCCTATATGTTGTTTCGACCTGTCGCCGTTGAGACGTCCGGTGCGCTCGGCCCGGACAGTCACTCCTTCTTAAAGGAGCTCGGCCGACGCATTGCTCAGGCAACCGGAGACCGACGGGACATGGAGCGCCTCATGCAGCGCATATCGGTGGCGGTGGTGCGCGGTAACGCCACTGCCGTGCGACTGGCGGCGGCCGGAGACGCAGGAGCTGCTACATCCAGAATAGCCCGCTCCGACATGGGAGTTGAAGCGATGAAGGCCACAGACAAGAAAGCAGAAGACAAAAACTTGAATTGGAACCTGGTTCAAAAGGAATGCGGTCACCACTCCCAGCTTCGGCGTTAACCGGCCTCAAAAATCTGGGCAACACCTGCTACTTGAACGCCGTGGTGCAGTGCATCAACAACACGCCGGACCCCAACGACTTCTTCGCCAACGAGTTTCACCAGGACTGCATCAATCACAATGGTGAGCTGTCACGCGGCGAGGTGGCCCAGAAGCTGGCAGCTGCTATCAAGGTCCTCTGGAGTGGCCACTACAGATCAGTGGCGCTGCACGACCTGAAAGATGTGATAGGCCGACACCACGCGCGCTTCCGCAGCTCGGCGCAGCAGGACGCGCACGAGTTCCTCCTGCACCTGCTAGATTTTCTGCATGATGACTTGAGCGAGGTGCACCGCAAACAACCGCTCAAGGAGCAGAAGAACGATGGTGTGCCGGACGCGCGCGCTGCTAAGCTTGCGTGGGACGATTTCAAGGGCAGCAACCGTTCGCTCATCCTGAACTTTTTCTGGGGCCAGCACAAGTCGACGTTGCGGTGCTCGTGCCGTGGCCACCAATCGACCAAGTTCGAGACGTTTTCACACCTCTCCGTACCTATGCCTGCCAGACCGAGCTGCAGTTCCCTGTACGAGCGCATCGAGCTTTACATGGCTGGGGACACCATCAGTGGCTGGACGTGTCCAAAATGCAAGAGCAGCACTGAGGCCACCAAGCGGCTTGACATCTGGCGCCTGCCGCCCGTGCTCATCATTCATATACAGAGGTTTTGCAACGATGGCCTCTAGCGGAAAAACCAGTCAAACTTGCAATTCCCGCTGGAAAACCTGGACATGTCACCTCACGTCCTCAACCAGGAGGCGCTATACCGTCACCACAAGTACCACCTCTACGGCGTAGTGAACCACTCCGGATCGATGGAGAGCGGACACTACACGGCCTTCTGTAGATGCGACTCGGGCCTCTGGCACAAGTTCGACGACCAAGAGGTGCACCAGCTGAACAGCAGTGCCGTGCAGAGCCCGGCCGGCTACATCCTCTTCTACTCGGCCATCGACGGCCGGGTTTAGGCTTTAGCGAGCGGCGTGTCTGCCTCTGATACATGTGATACATGTTTTCAGGGACCCATCATGGTTTGTCGTGTGTGTGTATGTCATATGTGTATGTGCATGTGTATGTGCTTTCTATTCTACCGCATTTTCCTATAATATATTACATTGTCTACCGAAAAATGGCCAAAAAACATCAACGATCTTTCGTTTGAAAGTAGTGTTGCTGTTATGCACCGCCACCCGGTGAATGGGCAAATGTTGCTTAGTGCTTACCAAAATGTATTTTTACGGCCAGAGTTGGCATTCCGATAAAATGTTAATTAAAATATAATCATCACTATAACTCATTTTATTTTGAATAAAAAAAATAAACAACAATGTAAATATCTGTTAAATGTAAATTGTATCAATCAAATAATTGTTCATTAGCATAAGCTTTAATACAAACGTTCTTGTTTGCAAACACTTCTGCTCACTAACATTTTTGTTTACAATTTTCTTTACAATTGGTAATTCAGAGGCAGTGGATGCTTGTGAAATAGCTGTTTGTTTAAGGTTTGTAATATTTGCTTGTGTTTGTAATTGCAAACATTTGTGATTACTAACATCTTTGTGAAATTGGCCTCTGACGTCAAATTTTGAAGTTGACCTAAACTGGTCAACATGAATGTGATTCGAAGCGCCTTGACGAGATGAACACGATGGCGTCAACATCATTGCCTTAGGTAAAACGGTATTTACGAACAACTTTTTTGCAAAAAATAGCATTTTGACCAATTCGATGACCTATGGAGCCTAAACTATTGACCTGAGATAAAATTCGAGGACACCTTATCGATTATATATTTCAAGAGCTTTCGATATTGTTTTCCGTTTGTTCCTAGCTATCATAGTTCTCGAGATAGTTGGGACTTTCAGGAGCGATGTCCTAAAACTGGAAAATCTGGCCATTGATGACCTCTGGCGACCTCAATATTGACCTGAGCCCCCAAAAAATGACCGAAATAGTTTCGAAGTGATTTTTGACGAGCCTTCGAACTGTGTTTTCGGTTTTTGTCTACGTCCCATAGGAGCCGAGTTCGAGGGGGGCGTCGAAACGCCCCTCCCCGGCACGGCGAAGGTGGCGCCGAGCACCAGCACGGCGCGGGTTAATCCGCTTTTGATGTACATGTAGCACAAATGGATGATATCGCTAAGAATTGCTGTAACAACTTTTTGATTTATGACTAATGGAACGACTTCTTGGACACTTAATTGACGTCAATTGACGTGCGTTTATTGAGGAAGCGAGCTTGATATTGGCACCGAAAGCTTTTCCATGCAGACATACTCAGCATTATTAGGCTAAGCGTTGTGGGCCGCATTTATCTAATTGTCCTCATTTTGCATTGTATACATCAGGGCTGCGGAGTCGACATAATGTTAGCAACTCCGACTCCGACTCCGACTCCGGCCTATATCCATTATCCAACCGCATGCTAAGCAATATCTGCAATGCCATCTATTTTTTCCGGTTTGTTTTTATTCTTAACAGTATAGAGAACAATCCTACGCCGCCCGAGCACGGGCGCGGCGTGCCGGCCGCGCGTCCAGCCCAGTCGCGCTCGCCTGCAGGCGGCGGAATAAAATGAAGATAATAACGTGAGACCGGCACCACTGTATATGTCTCGTCGAGACGCGGCCGACATTGCGCAGCACGACATACCTGGTTCACCACATGACCTTAAATTACCTTGACCTGAGGTCAAATTTTGAATTTGACTTAGGTAACCCGGTTACCATGGTATGATTCCAATATCCTTGTGGAAACGAGCACGAAGATATTAAAATGGGCGCCGTGTTACCGTAAGAATCGGTGCCTCCAAAGCCCGAATCATCATCAGATGACGTAAAAATTATTGCCCCGCCTTCATCAGGTGCAAATCTACCGTTAGTTGAGTAAACTTTCCACTGGATGAATTTTCCAGCCATTTTCTTTCGAAAAGGATGTAAAGTTAATGTCCCTAAGCCGACGATTATTCTACAGACCAAAGTAATCAATCAATCAATCAAAATATATTATCAAACAAACAAATATAATAAACAATACAAGTGCGATTGGTGCAAATGCCCACTGCATATAACATGGCACCTCTCGCGAACTGAAACGTAAACTCAACAAAACCGACCGCCGTCACGGAGGAATCGCCCCACCGCCCCTCCAAAGCAGCACGTTGCTGACCCATGCTGACCGCCGCCCCCTTGGTTCACAACTTAAGAGCTGAATCTTTTTGAATATAAAAGGAATTGTTGAAATGATCGGGCCACCCTGCACTGCTCACCAGTGCTGAGATGTGTTCCGTGTAAAAGAATGTCGATCTGTATGTCTGTTGGAAAATGGGAGAAGCCTAACTGCAGAATGGATGATATTGTTGTAAATAATTGGTTTCTACAATGTTCATGAAGGTGGCAGTGAAGTATGAAGTGATTTGTTGTTTCGGAAGAATTGCCGCAAGCACAGTTAGGTGTTTCGACTTTGTGAATAGAATAGAGATGAGCATTCAAGTTAGACATACCTAGCCTTACTTTAGTATGTAAAATGTTGCCTGTCTTGGTCCCGAATGAATAATACACTGGCGGTGTTGGAACACCCAGCCGCCTGAATAATTCTCGTTTAAAGGCTTTTGGGTAATTGCAGGTACGGGTGGATTCAGGAAGGCGGTTCCAGGTGCGGGTGGTGGCGGGGATGAAGGATCTTTGGAAAAGTGAGGTACGATTAGGCGGGAGTGATTGTGAAGATGAATTGCGTAGTGTTCTGTTGGTGTCATGCTGACGAGTGTGTGGTATCGCGGCTCTGATGTAGTCGGGTAGTGTTCCTAAGTTACTTTTAAGTTTAAAATACATTTTAAGTTTGTGCATCTCCCGTCTTGTTGCCAATGTGTCCCAGCCTAAGTCGCGTCGAAGTTTGTCTGTTGAAGTCCTAAATGGTGCTCCCGTTACAAGTCGTGCGGCTCTGTTTTGTAATCTCTCTAGCCGTTGTGAGTCATGAAAAGTCAAATGTCCGTCATACACTACGTCACAATAGTCAAAATACAGTCGAATGTATATTTTGTAGATTTGAGCTAAGACTGTCCTTGGTAAATTATTAGCAATAGGATAGAGAGGGCTCAGAGCTCTGCTGACTTTTTGTATCATATCGTTAACATGGGCGTGAAATCTAAGATCATTGGATAATGTAAGTCCTAAGTGTTTATGACTGCTGGTGGGTGGTATAGGCTCACCTCCAAATGTAAGCTGTGGTGAATCCATGTTGCGCTTTGCTGTAAATGTTGGCATAACTGTTTTCGTCGCATTGAATATGCCAGTTCTGTCCATAGGAAAATATCGAGTCCAGGTCGTTCTGTAATGATTGCTGAGTATGAATGAGGTTATGTGGTTGATGTGGTGCGTATAAAGATGTGTCATCAGCAAAAAAGAGAACGTCATTCGTGTTTTGTTGGCTAAGTCGTTTAAGTATATTAATGCAAGTAAAGGCCCTAATACTGAACCCTGTGGGCATCCGGCATTGATTGTGTGAAATGATGAAAACCTGTCTCCAACTCTCACCCTTTGTTGTCGATTTGTAAGATATGACTCCAGCCACTGCAGTAGAGTACCCCTGATACCGAATTCGGCCTCACATTTGATTAATAGTCCCCTGTGCCAAATTTTGTCGAAATATTTTGAAATGTCAAGATAAATTGCAGTACAATCATTGCCTTTGTCTAAATTTGGGTACATGTTTTGCGTCAGATGTAAAAGCTGTAGCTGTGTGCCGTGTCCAGGCCGATAGCCGCTTTGTTTTTGCGAAAGAAGAGAATTATCAGTGAGGTGCTTGTAATTATGGCTAAATATGATTTTTCCAAACAACTTTGATAAGCAGGGAAGAAGACTGATTGGACGATAGTTTGTGGGATCCGACGGAGAGCCTTTTTTCTTGCATATAGGGTGAACATTAGCTGCTTTCCAAATTGCCGGATAAACTCCCACATTTAGGCAAGCATTGTTAATGGTTCGTAGATGAGCAGTGCTACAAGCTTCAAAATTATAGGTGGGAGATCATCTGGTCCGCATCCGTAATCGCCAATTGCCAAAAAGTCGACTCTGACTCCGGGACGGAGTCGGAGTCGATACAATTTTAGCGACTCCGACTCCGACTCCGGCCAAAACTTCCGACTCCGACCGACTCCGACTCCAACTCCGCAGCCCTGGTATACATACAACTTGCTAAATATTTTGTCTCATTGTTAGCAATATGCATCACTCAAACTATGCTAACATGGCACCATGACTATTTTCGCTGCTCTCGAAGTCATGCATGTGACGATACTTGATAGTCTTTGTCCCTTGGTTAAAAACATAGCATTGATACTTAGGCTTTACAATGTGTAGATATCCCAAACAAATTCGTTATTAAATGGGCGACCTTCAATTTGAACGCTCATTTTCTGCCCCAGTTTTTTTAAGTCATGCTACCAGACTATGAATGAGAACACGTCTATGTCACGCACATTTGCATTTGTCCAATGTCCTCGGTGTTGTAATCATAGTATAATCATGGATTACCTAATACCTGGATGGGAAACTCCGCTCGCAACCCCAGTGACGAATAAAGTGCCGCTAGATGGCAGGACTAACAATGTCGCGCCGGAAGTCTGGTTTCCTATCCAGGTATTAGGTTAGGTAATCCATGGTATAGTACTGACATTCAGATCGAGAAAATACGTGAAAATAGGGTAGCTAACAATTCTCCCTGTACATCCAGTTTGCTAGTCCTGTCAGGCTGCTGAAATAGGTCGTCAGCCATATTATTTTTTGTTAAAACTACATTGAAAATAGCACGTTATTTTATATTTGATATAACCCAAAACTGCTCATCAAATACACTTTATCGCAATCGTTTTTCAATGTTTTGATATTTATGTACAATTATGGTGTTAATGCTCAGTACAAATAAACGGAAACTTCGTCTTTCCCAGCAAGTCATTTTCCTTTTAATACGACTGTTACAAATTACAATATAAGTAATTACTTTGCGCGACGAATAATCAGTAATCACCAAATCGATTATTTTCCTGATTGAGAATCAGGTCCCTAGGGTTGCATTCACAATTATTAGCATGTTTGTGAATGCAAATCGAAAGATGTAAAAGCTTGTATATCACCAGTTATTGTTTGTTTATATATTTCTGCTCTCTTTCCGATTAATCCATCCTTTCGATGGTTCGATTCCGCCGAACTTGGTAAATCCTCTGAGTCGCTCAGATATTAAAAAAAAACACTTTTGAAAACATCATTCGATTGCAACCAATACGCCAGGAATAGTATATCAACAACCCAACTACATATATTTGTACCCGCTGCAGTCGCGACGCCGTCCGCTGCCGTCTGCAACTACATATATCAACTACCCAGCGTTCACATTGACGTTTGATGGTTGCCCTGTCATCCCAACTCAATGTAGTGATCCTTGAAGTACCGAATGGGAACATTTTTTTGTCCAGGATGACAGAGTTGGATACCAAACAACGCAACAGACATTGCTTTAATCACGGGTTTTGCCACTTGTGTGTAGCGTAAGAAGTTCCAGGCCCTGTTCCAGGCCCGTCCCACACGGGTGCTTCCTGAAAGCAGCTATTATCTCTGCTGAAATTCGTCGCGCAAAAATGAGAGTTGAGGCAATTACTCTTCGCAGATACATCACGCCTTGTGACTTACGATTAAAACTAACGACTTTAATCAGCCACTGCGACTGGAAATGGAAGCCGTCTATTTCCGCTGATCGGTCAAACCAAGGGGGCGCTTACCTCTGACGTCACGCCAAAATTCCAATCAGCTGTACAGTTAAGCTGTTTCTCGAATTTACACCATATGTACTTTATACTAGACATGGTTGAATTTAACCTAAAAATCATACCAGAATCTCTAAGTTCTACTGGAATCTGGTCCCTACCAAATACCAGATTACTCGTGACGCCACCATTCAGGGCCTATTTTAACCCTCGCCCTACGGGAGCTTTTTTCACCTTCGCCCTACGGGGGAAAGTGAAAAAAGCTCAGAAAGAAAAAAGCCTGACAGCCCCCCCCCCTGTTAACTTCCAAACCAAGCAACGTAGAGCAATGCGGTAAGAACCAGCATGTTGCTTGTCATTTGAGGAATCTAACAGTATGTGATTTTTAGGTTTCAGGTCAACGGGTGACCTTCCAGGTCAAGTGAATGACCTCGGATTTACCACGTCCAGAACAGCGATTTTGCTCTTCAGGAAATCTAAAAATTAGAAATTGATAAATGTAAGCAAAAAGGCATGTTCCTAGACCAGTTTTGGCTCAAAAATACAGAAAAGGCAATTATTTGTTCGTATCTTGTAAAGAAAAGTTAAAAGTTATTTTTAAAAATGACGTCTTCAGTTTCTTACACTTAAGGAGCCACCACTCAGTCAAAAATGAAGATATTGCTTTGAAATTTGGTATGGGCATTGTCCATATCCAGTTCTCTCACATATATTCCGTTTAAAAAAATATATTTGAAAATGTTGATTTTGTGGAGATTTTTCCAAAAAAAAGAAGTTTTTTTTTTATTTTGGGGGTCAAAAACCAAAAATTTTCAAATTCGAGATTGCCATTTTAAAGAGAATGCCATTTTGTATCTTTGGTGAATTGCGTTTGCAATTTGCTTTAAAATTCTGTTTTCTACGATTTTTTTCAAATAATTCTCTTCTTTTTTTTACCAACATGACGTCATCAAAACATGATTATCTCCCAAACTACTTAACCAATTTTGATTAAATGTGTACAGCCTACGTATAATTGTTGTAAACTCAGCTAACAAAAATGTCAGCAA
Source organism: Chirona hameri (assembly GCA_036785665.1). Taxonomy (NCBI): domain Eukaryota; kingdom Metazoa; phylum Arthropoda; class Thecostraca; order Balanomorpha; family Balanidae; genus Chirona; species Chirona hameri. The sequence continues at coordinate 104,555 of JAXIVJ010001638.1, read as the reverse complement.
GATGCGCCGCATGTGTCAAAAAGTTATTCAAAAAAAACCTCAGGGGGCCTGTCAGCCAGCCTTATTTTGGTATTCGAGCTTAAAGGGAATAGTTCACCTTTAACATGGGGTTTTGGACTGAGATAGCAAATTTGTAGAGCAGATCTAAAAATGGTTTGTGGTGAAATAATTACCTCTCTACGTTAAGTAATTTCGACACAGGACTAGTGGGCCCGTTTTCATTCCCGCTCTTCCGGGCCACAATCCGGGAATGAACGGGCCATGAGGTATGACGTCATACCCGCTGACGTCAGAATTGCGTCATACGCAGATTCTGCCGCAAACTAGCCGTGGTATTTATACAGACTTTGGACGTGGTCATTTAGTAACTTTGAAATAGTACAGAAGTAATATAGGTTGTTATTACCAAGGTCTGTTATTACCACCGAGTTGGTTCAGTGACTGGATGCATTGCCGGGATCAGAAGCCAGAATTCCGAGATTGCGAAATTGTATTGTAAGAAGGTGCAAATCCCAATATAGAAACGGGGCGACCCTGAGTTGAACGCGACGATTTTCTGGTAAGTTCTTGTTCTTGTTGACCTTATACATCATTGATCATGAATCTGATTTTTACACAGACCAGGTATTTCATGTGTTTGTTGCATGGAAATGCTTGCTTGATTGGTTCTACAGAAGTATAATGAAAATATGGTAAATATTTTACTGCAGCCCATGATAGAAATATGGATATAATATATCTAAATATAATGGGAAATTGTATTAATATCCAGACAATTATTGCATATGACACAGAAAGCTAACAGGTGGACATGTTTTGTCATAAAATACTTGATCAGCACCTTTTGATTCATTGTGTAAAATTGCATCTTGCCTAATGAAGCCTTATGATGAAACATGTCCAACTGTGGGTCTGTTCCTGTGGCGCCTCTAACCTCCTCAAAGTTGCTCCAACTTTCAACTGTCCCAGGCGTACACAAGGGTGGGAGGGGGCAAATGGACCAATGCCCCCCCCCCCCGAAGGTCTATGTGCCCCTTTGGTAAACAAAATTAATTAATTTGTGTTTGGTTTTTAGGAAAAAGTTGGGCGATATTCCGCTTTTGCACACCTTTATATAGGTAAATTGAATTAACATTTCAGTTGTAATGGCGGAGTCATTGCGGTTGGTTGAGGGGATTGATGGGTGATACAAAATATTATTGTTAGGTAAGTACTGATAATGTCTCTGTTTTGAGTGCAGTTCTAATGAAATCAGACGTGTAGAATTAGTATAAAATATTTGGTTTTCCTATAAAAAGGTGTGTAAAACCGGAATACGGCCAAAAATTGTTGAAAATATGCCCCTCAAAAAATATATTGGGTCAAATATGGCGAGTTTTTTTGGGTTGGGGTACTTTATGCCCCCCTAAGCAAAAATTACCCCCTCCTGGAGTGAATCCTGTGTGCTCCACTGGCAACTGTTCTATCCTATTGCACAGACAGTTGCAAGTTGGAGCAACTTGGAGGAGGTTAGAGGCACCACAGGAACAGGCCCTATGTCAGCTTTGCCGGGTTGTTTGTCTAATGGGGAAATTATCATTTTCTTGTAAAACAAGATGCATCAACAATGCAAGTTAACTGCTGTTCAACTGGGCTCGTCATAACCAGTGGCGTACCCAGGATTCACTCTAGGAGGGAAATTTTTGCTTAGGGGGGGGGGGGGGGGCATAAAGTACCCTCACCAAAAAAACTCAGGTTTTGGCCAGCTATATTTAAAAAAAACATATTTTCACCATTTAAAAAAATATATTGATCAAAGGGGCACGTACAGAGTACCTTACCTTACCTTACCTTACTTTACCTTACAGTAATCAGGATTTTTAGGCCTCAAGGCCTGTAGTACCCGCTCTCATCGAGTTCATGATTCCTGGCATGTCTCAGTCAGTGTCACTGGTATGCTGAACCTGACGTGAACCCAATGGGCGTCCAATCTAGCCTTGGAAGGCATTCAGCGAAGGAGCGCAGACCACTTTGGATGGGAGGCCATTCCAATCATTCACAATATGTGTGGCGAAGGCGAATTGTCTGACCCTTGTGGTCGCCGAGGACTTGCGGAGTTAGAAAAGATGGCCTCTAGTTGGACCGTCAGGGGGAATTGCCCTGTTTGCCCCCCCCGCCCTTGTGTACGTCTATGGTCCTAACCTCATACTTTTCCCATATTCCTACATTTCATCCAAATCTGAAGGTAAGGTTTCATTGTTTGGTTGTGTCAAAATACTGTACTGTTCACACTGCATGGTGAAAATCAAATCTTCGGTCACATTAAAATAGCTTACTTTTCCTGCCAATACTTTGGAGTGTTTTAGTGTGTCAATATTGTCTACACTATGATGACATGAAAGTCCACTGTTAGAACCTGACTGAAGTGTACAGCCAGGGAGGGGATGAAGTACAGCCTTGTGGAGAAACTATATAACCATCATGCATTATTTTGGCTTAAATATTTATATTGTTACAACAAATTTTGTATTTTAAAACATTGATACATCTACTGTGAAGGACTCTAACACAGCCATCATGTTTTATATTAGTACAGACAATATTCTTTAAGGCTGCAGCCTTGGTTTGATCCATGCCCATGGGCATGGATCAAACCAATGTTTCATATTTATATGTATAACACATACATATCTTCCATAGGTGTATATTTATATACTTTTGGGGTGGCCCTCGCCCCCCCCCCCCTCATGTTGAGTTCGCCCCCTCCCCCAATGGTACCCGCTCGGCCCTCCCAATGTTTTTGGCCGCTGGCGGATCCAACAGGGGGCAAGGCGGCCAAGCCTCCCAAACCGCCTGAAAAGGGCAACAAATTGACATGTTTCCTATTTCAAAAGAGAGTATATGCAGCTTTTACTAAGAAAAGCTTGTTTTAAATCCCCTCTTTATGTATAAAGATGCGAAATCCGGTCAATTGTTAATATATTTGCAATGTTCTATTTTTAGGGGATTTTTCTGAAGAAATGTTTTTTATTGATTTCTTTTAATTTATTTTTGGCGGGGTCAAAAACCAAAGTTTTCACAAATCCGAAAGTCAATTTTGTAGCCCTTGCCATTTGCTATTTTCTGACATTTTGTATTGCATTTTGCTCAAAATATAGAATTTACATGCTCTCTTAACCCGCGCACTGCAGGTTTGCGCCGAACACGAACTGCAGGGGGGGTTGATTTCCGCCCCCCCCCCCCTGAGATCTCGAAAACTACGCAACGTAGCGAGAAGCGGAAAAAGGAATTTGATAGCTTCATACATGTTCTATCGAAAGTATTTCAGGTTTTTTTTAAGTCAGGTCAAAATTGAGGTCACCAGAGGTCATCAAAGGTCAAATTTTCCGTTTTTTTCCTGTTTCAGAACATCGCTCCAGAAATTCCCATATATCTCAGAAACGATCAGGCACGTAGCCAAGGAGAGGGCGGCCGCTCCCCTCCCCCCCCCCCCCCCCCCCCCTGGAGACCAGAAGGGCCCTTTTTGGCGCGCGAGGGCCCTTTTCGGCGCGCGCAGCGCGCCGAAAAGGGCCGACGAGACCGCGCGAAGCGCGGTATCATAGGCTCTTTACTACACGAATCGTGGTCTTTAGAGAGTTTAGAGGACTTCAGAGGCCCTTTAGGGCCACTAGGGCCCTCTGAAAGACCAGAGGGCCCCTTGGACGTTCAAAAGAGCCCTGTGCATGTCAGAGGGGCCCTTGCGGCATTTTTGGAGGCTCTGTGACATTTCCGATCAAACTGAGCGCTGCTCGGACACACGCTAGTAGCGCTTTCGTTCTCCATGGCAACCAGGCGTCAGCCAATCAAAAGCCAGAAAGGGAAAACGTTCTGGCTTTTCATTGGCTCACGCCTGGTTGCCATGGAGAACGAAAGCGCTATTAGCAACAACTCGCCACAATGGTTAAGTGCGCCGAGAAGCATGACAATGCTTTGTAAACAAATCGCCGACGCTAAATAGGTCGCCGTCGATGTGCATCGATGAGCTTCCGATTTAATTGCCAGTTTTGTGTTATTGTTTGATAGTTTTTTGGGGAAAAATTCTTATTTTTCATGATAATATAAAGCATAGTGTTATATACAGCCACAGACAAATTATACAATACTCCTAATGTTGAAAACAAATGAATTTATTTTCAAAAATTGAGGGTCGCAACCACTAACTATGCCGCCGTTGATGTGCATCGATGAGCTTCCGATTTTATTGCTACTTTTTCCAATCGCTGTTAGTTTTAGAAGATCGCCGGGCATATAATCACAACAAGCAGAACGCACAATATATTTTCCACTCCATTACGTAAAAAAACAATACGGGAAAAGCCCGCAGTTTGATGAGGACCAAAAGTACTTGCAAGTACCGGTCGTTAAAAGTGTGGAACGCTTATCAACTTTAACTTGAAATATCTTTCGGTAGGAAAGTTTTCATGCAAAATGTGATGAATTTACAATATATTTTGGTCTCGTCTGGCGATTTCAAGTGCTAACTCCATTTTTGTGGAAAAAGGTCATTATTTCCCTTTAAAACGGGTTTTCGCAAATAACTTTTTGACAAATGTAGATACAGCAATGATTTTGATGTCATCGTGTTCACCTCGTCAGAACTCGTCGATTCATACCAATTGCATGTGGTTTAGGTCAAATCAAAAGTTCATCGAAGGGGCGGGGCTTAGAGCCTCAGCTGGTGACCGCCGAACCGCAGGGGACCGTGAACAAGGCCCTGACCTTTGATGACCTCTAGTGACCTCAATATTGACCTGAGCCTAAAATGATTCCAAAGATGTCGATTTTCCTTGCTTTGAGCTTTCCAACGCTGTCTTTCCCTTTTTCGTAACCTTTTTACTTTTTGAGCTAGACGGTATTTATTTCTCCCAAAATAGCATTAACTGCAATAGCGGAAGAGGCCGGTGCATACACATGACGTCACGCTCTGACGTCATGATCACCTAGAATCGCCGGATGACTCTACCTCCTATATATGGCCTTGGCGTTGGCTAGTACCAGGCCGTTGTCATCCCCATGCCTATAAGCTGTTTGCATCCGCGGCGAAAATGACGTCACCGGGGGCATACCGTTTATGACCCCATTAAACTTTATTGTTCATAGATATGAGACTTTATACTGTTCAATATACAATATTGATAATGCACTTTACATATATGTCACTTGCGAAGCAGTGGTTTATATATTTTGCTTGCTATGTCTTGGCAGTGATTTAGACCCTGGCTGACCCTGTGCTGACTAGATTGCAGTGTTTTAGGGCTGAATTTGTTTACAGTTTGGGAAAACACTGTGCGTGACTGTGGCATATACACTGGAATCTTGGACGAGGTAATAATCAATTTCAGGTTTCTAAGTGGCTAGTAATTTGTAAAAGTGCTTTTTAACGTGTATATATCATGCAAATGAATAACGTTTCAAAAAGTATTGGTCCACTTAAAGTAAATGATATGTTGGTAAGAAAAGATAACGAAATGGTGGAATTGTTGAGTAATCAGTTCAGTTCCGTTTTTACAATCGAAGACCAAAGTGGTATCGCATTACTTCATCCTCCGCCAGTAACGGAGGATACTTTGGGAGAGCTGGGCAATATAAGTAGTGATTTAGTTAGTGCATATTTAAAAAAGATAAAACCTAATAAGGCGGAGGGACCAGATACTATATATGCAAGGGTTTTAAAAGAATGTGGAAGAGAGATATTTGTTCCATTGGCTATAATATTTTCCAGATCACTAAAAGAAACAAATATTCCACTTGACTGGAAGAGTGCAAACGTAGCTCCTATATTTAAAAAGGGGGATAAAAGTAAGGTAGAAAATTATAGACCTGTCAGTCTTACCTCCTTAGTTTGCAAAGTACTGGAATCAATCATTAAAGATAAAATAGTAGAATATTTGGATGAATATAAAATCATTAGGGAAAATCAGCATGGCTTCAGGAAGGGTTATTCGTGCTTGACCAACCTTCTGCAGTTTTTGGATGTGGAAACCGATAGTTTTGATAGGGGTGAACAGCTTGATGTAGCGTATCTTGATTTTAGTAAAGCTTTTGATAAGGTTCCCCATAAAAGATTAGGATTACAACTGAAAAGCCACGGAATAAGCGGCAAGGCGCTTGATTGGATCGAGTTTTGGCTCTCAGGACGGCGGCAAAGAGTTTTACTAAATGGGGTCAAATCTGAATGGAGAGATGTGCGTAGTGGGGTGCCTCAAGGCTCAGTTTTAGGCCCATTGTTATTTTTAATATTCATTAATACAATCGAGAATGGTGTAGACAGTAAAGTGTTAAAATTTGCTGACGATCTTAAAGTTTTCAGGGTTATTAGGAGAGATAACGACCAGGATCTTTTCCAGTCGGATCTGGATAGGTTGGTTGAATGGTCAGAAACATGGCAAATGGAATTTAATATTAACAAATGTAAAGTTATGCATGTAGGCCGAGTAAAAAGAAGAACTTCATACAAAATGGGGGGACAGGAGATGTCACAGACGGTAATGGAAAGGGACCTAGGGGTAATAGTTAACAGTAAGCTGTCTGCATCTGACCAGGTAGCCAAAGCTAGAAAACAGGCGCTAAGGATGCTTGGTGCCATTTACAGGAATGTTTCTTATAAAAGTGCTGAGGTGATAACTAAACTGTATTGTGCATTTGTTAGACCACATTTAGAGTACTGTGTTCAAGCTTGGTCTCCAACGTATGAGAAAGATTGTTGGTTACTAGAAAGGGTACAAAAACGGGCAACGAAAATGGTTAACGGTATTAGTAATTTAGAATATGAGGATAGGCTTAAAACATTGGATATGTTCTCACTTAAATACAGAAGATTGAGGGGGGATCTCATTGAAGTTTTTAAGTTTGTAAATGGTCAACAGATTGGGTATTTAAAGAACTTGTTTGATTTTGATAGGGAGAAAAGAGGGCGATGCCATCAGTATAAACTTATTGTTAAACAAAGCAGGACTAGATTAAGACAGTCGTTTTTCAGTAGAAGAGCTGTGAGCCATTGGAACAATTTACCAGGTGATGTAATCAGTGCAGCCACATTAGTTTCTTTCAAAGCTGGGCTCGACAAATATTTTGCGGGAAAGGGTTTTGTTTATAAATATTCCTGGGATTAGTCTTAGTTATAGTGATACACATATGCGAATATACATAAGAACATAACAAATTGAAATAGGTTGCTTACAAGAAAGGGATTATTTTGAGAAGGAAGATTGTGTATGTGTGGGACTAGTGTAATTACAACGTTTGTATGGATTGAATGTCTTGTGAATGTAGATTGCTAAATTCTGAGGTTCGTGTGTGCAGGACGATGTATATGTACTGGATGTTAAATTCTGAAAATGGTTAGTGTGTATTACATGATATGGTGCCCTGCGAGGCAATGTATGTGGCCGTTCATGTCCGTTGTCACATGTGTGCCGTTCACGTCCATGTGTGCCGTACAACCCAGGACGGGCCCATGAGGCTCTTTGTTGTACTGAAAATTTATGTCTTTATGTCTTTATGTCAATTATGTGTTTTGGATTGTTATATTAGTGATCTATGTGTGGCAGTGATATACTTTTGGTTTGGCAGTAGGTACTGGTGATGTTATTTGGTAACCAAGATCTGATTCCATGACAAATCTTCGTCCCGGATTTCTTCGTCGGGCATTTCTTCGTCCGCATTTCTTCGTTCGCAAATCTTCGTCTCCGCATTTGTTCGTCGCGCGTTTCTTCGTCTCGCATTTCTTCGCATCCGCAAATATTCGTCTCGCATTTCTTCGTATCCGCAAATATTCGTCTACGCAATTATTCGTATCGCATCTATATAAGAAGATTTGCGTATACGAAGTTTCGCGGATACGAAGAAATGCGAGACGATGATTTGCCGATACGAAGAAATGCGAGACGAAGAAACGCGCGACGAAGAAATGCGCTACGAAGAAACGCTAGACGAAGATTTGCGGACGAAGAAATGCGCTACGAAGAAATGCTGGACGAAGAATTGTCCGGACACCCCAAGATCTTGGTTTGCAAATAATTACCAATACTGAATCGGTTATTGGTCGTTCAGATATCATTTGCCCCCCTTTTTCGGTCAAGCAAGTCAGCGATATCAGTCAGGGGAGGTCTGGTCACGCGTTGCCATTTTCAGCATGTGCCATTTTTAGCAGACATATGCCAAAAATGGCTACGCAATCTGCTATCTTTGGCAACGCTCGTAATCACATTTTAAAACGGTCCCTACTGCTTTCAGTTTCACAAACACATTACACCGTTGCTTCAGAAAGCTAAAAAATATCAATGAAAGTGGCAGGATGTCTCATGGCAATGAATTGTCTCCCCTTTTCGGCTAAAAAACGTGTGAATATTGCTTACAACAATCTTCTGTCAATGCACGGCCTTGCTAAAAATGGCTATGCATCTACCAAAAATGGCTATGATAAAATACAACGCAACAAGACGTATGGCAATGGTTAAATCGCGCCAGGTTTGCCTAGTTTTGAAACTTGAGCTGGGAGTAGAGCTGCCACTTTCAACATACGCCGACGGTGTCACATGGTCTATCTAAAACCCATGTTATGTTGCTTTGTCATATTAAAGCCCCCCAAAAAATCTATAATTTTATACGTCCATCCAATCCCAGCATCTATATAAACCTGTGTAACCGCCTCTGATGCACGTAAAATGTTCGGTTTAAATTCTGCTGCTTACTTGGAATTTCACGATCAGTTGGTATGAATCGGATTTGTGCAACCTGTGCTAGCCCTAGCTAGCACAGGTTTTCATCTTGTAAATCAGTCCATTTAATAATTTCAAACAACCTTTTCTCAACCTTTTCTGTCGTTTTTGGGATGGGGCAGTCTAGTTACGCAAAAATTTGGACTCACCGGATTTCGCTGGATGATTGGGATTTCCTGGCACTTCAGCCACTAGAGCCTAGTGCGCCCATAACATAAGTGTAAGAAGAATTGAACATCCAGAGCAGTTGAGACATAGGAACGATTATGATATGCGATGAAGAGTTGAAACATAAAATATTGCCATTGGATTACCACAGCAGCGCAGAGTCAGAAAAGTGGCCTGTTTCTCCATTTGTATGAACTTGGAAGTTTTGTTCCGTGAAAAAATTGACTGTAAAGAACGATTTTGTTTAGTCTGCGGGTGCAAATGGCTGACGAGCATAACAAATAGACTGAGACTTGACTTTCCGAACAATAGCCGGAATATGACAGTGATGCGACACAATTTTTTTTTAACGTAAGGCGGAACCTCCAAATTCACAACATCCGAAATTTCTGCAGTGATTCAGGGAAGGAAAACTGCCATTTTGCAAAAATTAAATACAAAACTTTTGAAAACATCCCCAAAAACTTGTTGCGTATTCAGGTTACAACCCCGCCACCGGTACCACCGTCATCGGGCCATGGATAACCCTGGGACACTACAAACACGTTATCCAAAAGACGGCAGTACTTTAGACTGAGACTTGAGCCCAGTTTTCGATATACGTATACGCAACGATACAAGGTACTTTTTTTTAGCATACGTCAAGACTCCCGGGTCGTGTTATATATATATATATATATATATATATATATATATATATATATATATATATATATATATATATATATATATATATATATATATATATATATATATATATATATATAATACTGATGGACATAGAACTCAATAGAGTCAGACAATTACTCGTTAATAATGGCTACACTAACTCTGAGATTGAGCAGGAAATAAACAAACAACTTGAAAAACAACAACCACAAACAACAGAGACACAGCAGGGTAAAGTACATCACCTCTACTACAAAAACTATATGAGCACACAGCACAAAACTGACGGAAAAGTCCTCAAAGACATCTTGAAGAAAAATGTGAAATGTAACGACAGTGACCGCGTACAGCTCCGGATACACTACCAGAAAAAAAACCAGAAAATCGGTTTGGTATTCGCTCAGCATAGCTACAAAGGAATTTGTATTGGTTTGGTCATTTTTCAGTAAGTTTATGAAAATTACATCACTAGGTACCCAGTGGCAGTACCCAGGCCAGCACTGCTGGTAATTCATAATATTCATCATTTTGATTAGAGAAGAAAATGTGAGGGTCTGCTATAAGTTGATCATTGACCTTTATTACTAAATTGTCATGCTTGCGATAAATCAGGATGAAAAATAAGACTATCCTATAGCCTGTGTGATATTCCATGTCATTGGTGGAATGTGCGGAGAAGACACTGTAAATATGCATATTATGTATAATTTACTCTTCGAATTTACCTTTGATGATAGCTACTTTTGATTCCATGATTTGTTTAGTCATTGAACAGTTTTACAACCAATATTGAGAAAGTGTTGATAACGTGTTTATATTGTCATGATCATTACAATTTCTTGTATTCCTTTTCACAGATACAAAGACATGACTCGAGTGTGTGCAGTTGCCACATGCAAGAAATGGTGTGGGGGAAAAAAGAGAAGAAAGAGTGTCAGCATGTTCAAGTTCCCAAGAGACAAGAAAGTTTGTAGCACTTGGCTTGCAAAGTGTAAGAGGGCTGATGTGATGGATCCAAACAAATCCTTCATTTGTTCTGACCATTTCTCCTCTGATGACTATGATCCTGGATACCTGGTGAAACTGAAGCTGATGCCAGACCGCAAACACCCCCCTCTCCTGAAGCCGGATGCTGTCCCATCCTTGAACCTGCTTTCCACGTCCACCTCCACTTGGTATGAAACCCAGACTGCTATAGTGTGCATACATATCTACTGAGCCCTGTCTATGAAATTAACTGAATCATAATTGTGCTAATGAAACTGACAGCTTACTCTTAATATTAGATGCTTTGCTATCAGTTGTGTGATATTGTTTATAATTGAAATACAAGTTTTATTGTAAACTGCAACTGTTTCAGCATCAATGTTGAAGCTTTGGCCAATTCCTGGACCCATGTTAACTCAGACAAAAACAAAAACTCCAGTGAGTTCTGCTCTGAGACATTATGCCTGGAGGTTGACCCCATTTTTAGACCATGCTGGTGCTGCAAGTTTTCTCCACAGCTTGGGTACTCTTTCTGTATTATATTTCTGAACAAGAACAGACATCAGCTCTCTGGACTAAGCCTCATGCATGTACTCTAATATAGGTACCTGATTACATATACTATTCCCAGTGATCCTGCCAAGTCTGAACGTGCTCAGCATCGAAGGACCAGGAAGTTACTGGATGCTGCCCTGGAGGAGCATCAGGCAGCCGAACCTGCTGTGGTAGCTGACGAGACTAGGTAAGTGGGCTAGCTGCTAAGAAGAGAAAAGGGTAACCAACCTGGCCAGATAATGTCCGAGATCAACGTCACATTGAATATAATGTTGCTGTCTAGTACTCTTTAACCATCAGACAGGACTATTCCTTCAAGAGATGTTATGGCCAAGGGTATAGGCACCATTTCAATAAAATGTTGATTGTCATCTAATATTGTATAAATTTATAGTAAACTTTGAATGATCTCCGGAACATTGTGGCAGTCCTCTAGAGTGAAGTGCTCTATCCAGCTTCTGAATGTATAACTTGACATTAATTGTGGTATCCCTTTTTACCGCGGATAAACATGTTGTTTTATATTCGTTGAATGTGTGAATGCTTAAAGACATAAAGACATAAAGACATAAAAGAAAAGTGCAACAAAGAGCCTCTTGGGCCCATCCGAGGTTGCACCCCACCCCACCCCCCCCCCCCCTCCACCAGTCTCGCCCCTTCAAATCACCTTACTCTACCTGCATAAAAAAAGGCTAATCCCACGAGTATTTATTAATCCCTTCTCTGTAAAGTATTTATCTAATCTAATTTTGAAGGAAGCAAGTGTCACTGCATCAGCGACATCCCCTGATAGCATATTCCAATGTCCTACAACCCTTCTACTGAAAAATGACTGTCGTAGCCTAGTCCTACTTTGTTTCATAATGAGTTTATGCTGATGACCTCTACCTCGATTTTCCCTATTGAACTCAAACATACCCTTTAAATATCCAGAATGTTGACTATTTACAAATTTGAAGACTTCAATTAGATCTCCTCTTAGCCTTCTATATCTAAGTGAAAACATACCCAATTTCTTTAATCTATCTTCATAAGGTAAACTACCAAGACAATTAACCATTTTTGTTGCCCTTTTTTGAACTCTTTCTAACAACCAGCAATCTTTCTCATATGTTGGAGACCAGGCTTGTACACAATACTCCAAATGTGGTCTAACGTATGCACAATACAGTTTTGTTATTACCTTTTCACTCTTGTAGGAAACATTTCTGTTAATGGCCCCTAGCATTCTAAGTGCCTTTTTCCTAGCTTCTACAACCTGGTCTGACGCTGATAGTCTATTGTTTACCACGACACCTAAATCTCTTTCCTTTTCAATCTGCTCCATTTTCTGCCCACCCATTTCATACCTATGTTTACTGCTAACCCGTCCAGCGTGCATAATCTTACATTTACTCAAATTGAATTTCATCTGCCATGCTTCAGACCACTCAACTAGCTTGTCCAGATCTGATTGAAAAACATCCTGATCATGTTTTCCTCTAATAATCCTGACAACTTTTAGATCGTCTGCAAATTTCAAGACTTTGCTGTCTATACTGTTCTCAATTGCATTCACAAATACTATAAAAAGCAATGGGCCCAGGACTGAGCCCTGTGGAACCCCACTGAGAACCTCCTTCCATTGTGATTGGCACCCATTCAATATAACCCTTTGCTGGCGTCCTGAAAGCCACGTTTCTATCCAATCCAGAATCTTGCCCCTGATCCCATGAATTTTAAGTTGCAACCCCAGTCTTGTATGGGGGACTTTGTCAAATGCTTTACTGAAATCAAGAAAAGCTACATCTAGCTGTTTACCCTGATCAAAGCTATCTGTTGCAACATCCAAAAACTCCAGAAGATTAGTTAAACAAGAACGGCCCTTCCTAAAGCCATGCTGTGTATCCTTGATGAGTTCATTTTGCTCCAAGAATTCAACAATCTTATCTTTGATGATTGATTCAAGCACCTTGCAGACTAATGAGGTCAGACTAACCGGTCTATAGTTTTCCTCTTTACTTCTATCTCCCTTTTTATGAATAGGAACAACATTTGCTCTTTTCCAATCAAGTGGAATTTTACTATCTGCGAGTGATTTAGAAAATATTATGGCTAATGGAACCGACAACTCCCTTTCAGATTCTCTTAAAAGTCTAGCATGGATTTCATCAGGTCCTTCTGCCTTGTTAGGCCTTACTTTCTTTAGATATTCTAGAACAAGTTCACTACTTATGCCACCTAGCTCTCCTATAGTCTCCTCTGTCTCTGGCTCAGGCTGAAGTGCTGCAATACTACTCTGGTCCTCGATAGTAAAGACAGATTGAAACTGATCATTAAGCACTTCAACCATTTCACTGTCCTTGCTAACTAACACATCATCTACCTTAAATGGACCTATATTTTTGGAAACTGTACTGAACTTATAAAAACTGAAGAACTTCTTACTATCTGCATTACAATGTCTAGCTAAATCAAGTTCCTTTGCCCTTTTAGCTGCTCTGACCTTTTTCTTAACTGAATTTCTTGCATTCTGGTAGGCCTTCTGATTTATATCTAGTGAAGATCCCTTCAAAATGCCAAATGCACTTCTTTTAGCTTGTATAGCACTCCTTACTTCTGGGGTAAGCCAAACTGGTTTGCCCTTGGTTCTGTTACGTTTGTGCTTATTGACAATCAAAGCTTTTAAAGCACAATATCGAAGCTTATAAAGCATGTCATGCAGCATGTACAAGGGAAAGGCCTATCCATAACCTGAATCCTGTCCATCAGGTACTAGGTAGCAGGAAAGCCGTGTTCAGGAAAGATTATTGCGCTGAGAAGATTCTGAAAAGGGTCTGAGAAGTTTGGGTATAGAAGTCTTAGTCTTAGTCTTAGACTTAGATATTATCACTATCTAATGCTATACTTAGGGGGACATGCTATGCATTTTCTTTAGCATACAATTTACACGACAACCTTTCATTTTCAGGACGCAAGTGGAGACGTCCGAGATTCTAAGCCTGAAGAAACGCATGCAACAGCTTCAGGAGAAACACCGTGCCGAACGCCTCAAATGGCGGCGTGAGACTGCTCGTCTCCGGTGCCAGCTCTTCCACCTCGAGCGGAAAACTCAGGGCACGCAGCATGTCCAGATCGAGGGCGTCTTCAGTCCACAGCAACTGAAGCGATTGGCCACGGGGCGTCGAATCAACTGGAGGGCGAAGGACATCTCGAAGGCGATCGGACTGCGTTACATCAGTCGAAAGGCGTACGCCTATGTTCAGCATGTAATGAAAATGCCTCTGCCGTCGAACAGCACGCTGGCTAGGTGGACTCGTAGCTTCCAGCTCGGTTCCGGCCTCATCGATGCGGCTCTCTGGGTGCTGAAGCCGGCGGTGCAAGCCCACTGGAGCGCATCGCTTGTCTGCTTTGACGAGATGGCCCTGCACAACCAACCGACTTACGATCAGAGCGGAGACCAGATTCTCGATGGATCAAAACTCCAGGTGATGATGGTGCGTGGGCTGTGTGCAGCCTGGAAGCAACCAATCTTCCATGAAGTGGATGCGCCAGTCACTATGGAGAAGCTCAGCACAGTCGTCCGCACTCTGGAGGAGCTGGGTCTGGACGTCCGAGCCGTGACGAGCGACATGGGTCCCACCAATGAGGGGCTGTGGCGTCGGGCCGGAGTGAACATCAACAAGACCTGGGTTCCACATCCTGCTGACTCAAGCAAGTAAGAATATGCGCCCGTAACGCTGTATGCAGGCAAGCTTCATAAATCATTTGTGCGCTTTTTTCCGCCCCAACACAACACAGTTTCGCTTCCATCCGTATACACTGGGTGCTCACTTCACTGTATTGCACACTCGAACGCGAACCATTAACATTAGACACGACCCTCTTACTCAACCGCCCGATCGCCCTTAGCAGAATGGCGATTCGATTCGTCTCACAAGACCGCGCGAATCACGCGCTGGCGCAGTGCGATGCCTGATGGCACGCACTCTGCCCCAGGTGGTACGTGATGTCAGGCGGGTGTACGGGCGCAGTCGGCGCCGGTAACCAGCGGACGCGTCAGCAGTCGCGCGCCACGACCCGGGCTGCCGGCTCTGAGCCTGCCGGCACTCAGGCACTGCCCATAGTCACCGCGCGGTGGTGCGAAATATGCTCGTGTTTATTCTTATTAGTGTTGATATATCTAGTTATAGTGGTATAATGGTAGTATTAAAGTTGATATATATAGTTATAGTTATAATCGCAGTTATAATGGCTCTATTGACTTGCATGTTCACACTTCACACACAGTCCTTAAATCTGGTTGTTACGAACGAGCGCGAAGCGCTCGCTCATCCTTCCGTGGTGTATGGGAAAAATATGAATATGAGCGGCCCAACCCGGCCCAGCCCAACCTGTCCCGTGGCGACGCTTTTGATAACCTCATATCTCTGCAACCGCTCGTCAGATTGACAAGCGGGTTTCTTTGCTGAGCAGCCCCATCCAACCTACCCTGTTTGAGACCAGTGCCGACTCATGTGGGTGACTACCACTGCGCGCGGCGCGTGCCGCGTGAGGGGTGTTGAAAGGTGTTTTCTCGCCAAAGCTTCGCAACGGCTGGGCAGATTATGTGCAAATTTAGTGTGTGGTTATGGACCCCTCATCCGCCAGTTTCCCACAAGTCAGAGGTGGGGTGCCTCTGCACGTGCGCACGTGCACACCCCTATTCGATATATCAGGAACGGCTGAGCCGATTGTGTTCAAATTTGGTCTGTGGTTAGGGACCTCTCAGCCGCCAGTTTCCCACAAGTCAGGGGTGGGGTGCCTCTGCACGTGCGCATGTGCCCACCCCTATGCTATATATCAGGAACGGCTGCGCTGATTGTGCTCAAATTTGGTGTGTGTTAGAAACCTCTTAGCCGCCACTTTCCTACAAGTCAGAGGTAGTCACTTGCCGGATCGAGTTGGAATTCACGATACATTTCGTTCGCGCTCGCTCGTTCGTCGCCAACTACTGTGCCTTACTGGTTTGTAGAGTGTACACATGTCTTACCATTTTCACTCACAACTACCTTGTTATCATTTGAATGTGACAATATAGGAAACAGTGCTACAATGATGTGAGTAGAGTTATTGTCAACATGGACAACATTATACTATGTTTGTGAGTGGGAAACCACAATAGTAACTTGTTGGGCTGTTTCCAGGTCTGCTGTAAGTGTGATATGCTCCATGCATAGCTTGCTTATTGTCTTTCAGGAAGCTCTGGGTCTTCGCTGATGTCCCCCACCTCATCAAACTGGTCCGACACCATGTGGTCAATGAAGGACTGAAGGTCCCGGATGGCCGTGGTGGCGAAGTTGTCCTTGATGCCGCTCCCTTTCGGGCACTCCGGTCTCTGGACAACGCAGAGATGAAAATCTGCCCCAAACTAACCGACCTGTGTATCGAGGTACGTACTGACCCGACCCGAGAGCAACATTTAATGTTCAAACAAATGTCATATGTAAGCTTCAAGGGATAAATGAATCTTCAAAAATGTTGTGTGTAGTAGTTTAGCAATTAAATTGATCCAGCTAATCATGAATCTGATATAGGTACCTATACTAGCCGTGTTCAGGAAAGATTATTGCGCTGAGAAGATTCTGAAAAGGGTCTGAGAAGTTTGGGTATAGAAGTCTTAGTCTTAGTCTTAGACTTAGATATTATCACTATTCAATAGTTATGGAAACATGTATTGAGCTCATAACAAGTTTATGATACAAAATTGACCGTTTTTAAAGAACATATGCGTCTAACTCGTAGAGTCCATTCGTTCAGTTTAGCATACCGCCATACTAGTTACTAAAACGGCTACTTATGCCTTAAAGCGCAAAAAATTGAAGTGGACGGCATTATCACGCGATAGCGAACCATTCAGCTCAAACACTCAGACCTAGGCTGACAGTGATCAGACCAGGGCTGACAGTGATCAGACGGAGGCTGACAGTGATCAGACCGGGGTCGGTAGCGATCTTAACGATTACGTTGATGTATCATATAAGTCTCTACTACCGAACAGTGCAATGTTATTACGGAAAAAGACAAATCGCTCTCCTGGAAACTTTCTAAAATGCACTTGCGTTTGATTTGCGTTGCACGGCAGATTTTCTCAAAACTGTATTTCAAACATTAATGTGATCAGCTCAACAGCATCGCTTTATTAGTGAGACACTCCCACCTTCGGATTCGTTTTGAGCAGAGATGGCGGAATTGACTTCACCAATGTAAAATATATTTTATGTGTGCATGTTGCCTATAACACAATGGGGTGTGGGACAGGTAGTGGGTTTTTACGCATAACAAATTCAGCATATTTTTCGCGATTTTGTATGTACTTTTCACACACATCTTAGACCGCCTTCTGTTCTAAAACTTCCTCTTAACTTATCATATTTTTTATAAAACTTTCTTCATTTTGTTTGTGACGTCACGACACTCGTGATTTGTGACGTCACTTTTTATTTTCACTATGGTCGTGGCGTCACAACTACAAGGACATGAGCTTAATTGTTTTAGTTTTTTTTTATCATTTTTGAGTTCATTTCGCATTTTTTTAGAATAAAAAAAAATGTACATTATTAAAAATTCTCCTTGTTTTTATGAACCCAAAAAATTGGTACCTTACAAATTTGTCCACCACCCCATTGCTTAACATTGTATTTTTCCATTTGATGAAGTGCTAAAATGAGCACCTTATGTGAATGTGGTCAGCGTGATATTTGTTTCTGTGGTCTGTGTTTCGATCAAAAACGTACGCTGGTGTGGCTACTGGCTCTAATTAAATTTGACAGTCACAACATTAATGGGACTCTTGGTTTATTTTGCAGGCTCGTGGCCAGACGGCCCAGCGGGTTTACCTCGCCACAACACTGTTCTCGAGCACCGTGGCATCAGCAGTGGAAAGCGTCCTGCTCGACGAGACGGCTGCACGGCTCATTCGGACGGTGGACCGCTGGTTCGACGTAATGAACAGTCGGACGCCTACCGACGCCAAGTACGAGCGCAGCGGGTACGGCGTATCTGATCTCTCCAAGGCAGCACAAGACACGGCCATCCGCGACATGGGCAACCTGATGGCAAACGCCAGCAAGCCAGACGCCAAACGCCGGCCAGGCCAGGCGCTCGTGCTGATGGCTTTCCAGCGCGGCATCCTGCGTAGCTCGGCGTCCCTCCGCGGTTTGTACCAGGACCTAAGATCGGCTTATCCGGGGCAGCTGCGGTACCTGCTGACGGCTCGGCTGAATCAGGATTGTCTGGAGAACCTCTTCAGCCAGCTCAGGGGCATGTGCGGGCCCAACACTCACCCGGATGCCGTTGAAGCCCGGCAACGTCTCAGGATTCTCCTGATCGCGCCATCGGCCCTGAGACCCTTGTCGTGCCCTGAGCGAGCGGTTGCAGCAGAGAATGGGCCAGACTTCCTCAGCACGGGCGCGGATCCCACGGCAACGCCAGCAACCGAGACGCTGAGCGGGGCTGCGCTCGATGGACTGGATATCCTGGTGAGATTAACGGGCAACACCCTTATGTGATTGCATTCCATTCAAATATTACACACGCCTTTCATCGTGTGTTTTGTATCAGTTTTGTTTTACAGCCGGACTAAACGTGCCTACTTGGCTGTGATGATAACTCATTGCCTCTTACGATTATAACAATTTCCATTTATGGAGTCGGCATTGTTGGGTACCTGCGTCTTGCACCAAAGTGAAACATGTTTGAATTATATATTTTGTAGGCCACTATGTATAATGAACAGGAAACCAGGAGTGTCTGCTTCCTTAATCCTAGCGACTCATTGTCCGCTATATTAACCCGCGCACTGCAGGGGGTTTGCGCCGAACAGGAACTGCAGGGGGTTGATTTCCGCCGCCCCCCCCCCCCCCGTGAGATCTCGAAAACTACGCTACGTAGTGACAAGCCAAAAACGGCGTTTGATAGCTTGATACAAGTTCTATCGAAAGTATTTCAGTATTTTTTTAGGTCAGGTCAAAATTAAGGTCACCAGAGGTCATCAAAGGTCAAATTTTCCAGTTCTTTCCTGTTTTAGAACTTCGCTCCAGAAATTCCCATATATCTCGGACACTATGCAAGCTAGAAACAAACGGAAAAAAAACGATCGCCAGCCATTGAAATTTGCAATCGACAGCGTGTCCTCAGATTTGATATCGGATCAATATTTGAGGCTCCAGATGTCAAAAAAGGGGAAAAATGCTGCCTTTTTGCAAAACCGTTTTTCACTAATAACCTTTTACCTAATAAAGATAACGGAAAACTTTTTACGCTATTGTGTTTGTCTCGTCAAGGCGCTTTGAATGATATACATGGTGACCTTGTTAGGTCAACTTAACAATCTGGCATGTCACGTGACCTTTGCCTGAGGTCAAGACCCAAGTAGGCTATGTTGCATATAGGGAGACGTGTCTCGACGAGAAAAACACGTTGCTGTCGGTTTTACTTCTCTATCTTCATTATATATCGAGTTATTGACAAAAAGGTGATGGTGACCTCGGATGACCTCAAATGACCCCATAGGGGTCACTGAACAAAACTTATGGGATCATCAAGAATATCCTATAATAACATGATCCAGAAGTAATTGGACTGATATCATGCATATCCTTGAAATAGGAAGCATTTGAATATTTCCCCATTGACTTATTATGGGGAGGTCACGAAATTGACCTGACCTTAGGTCACCGATATCAAAATTTCGATATACGAATTGTAAGTACTTATGCCCTCATGACACCCGGTAAGTTTTAAACTGATCGGTGAGAAACTCTGGCTTTGGCACAACGGCAAACTTTTTGGAGGTGGGGGTCACTTGACCTGGTCTGGTGACCTGACCTGAGATGACCCGAGGTAAAATTTTTCAAAGTGTGCGTAATTGATGTCCCAGCAGGTGTGCTAAAATCCGGCGACGCTGTGCGCCGCCATTTTTTCGCTATCTGCGAAAAACCTGAGGGGGGGGGCGGAAATCACCCCCCCCCCCCTGCAGTGCGCGGGTTAACACCAAAAAGCGTGTAAGAATAGGATGTACAATGTACATGCATTTATGTATGTTAAAGTATGTTTATATAGCATCGTTTTCATCCCACCCACGCTAAGTTAATATTACTTTTCATTTCAGTTCGTCGATCAGGAAGAAGGCCAGATCGCGGAGGTGGACCACGCGTACGCTATGGCAACAGAGCGGCAGCTGCAGGACCATGCGGCCACTGTCGGCGACCTCGGGCTGGAGCGGGACGGTCTAGCGTTCATCGCAGGGTACATCGCGTTTAAGATGAAGCATGTTGACCCGTCGCTTGGCTGCCCGACGTCAGAAGCGACGGAGGCCCTCCTTGCTTCGGTGCCCAGCTCGTGGCTGCAAACCATCAGTCGTGGCAGGCTTCATGTACCCCAGACCTGGTGGATGGCTGTCGTGAAAGAGTTTGACGACAAGTTCTGTTATATCATGGGCAGTCACTTCAGCAAGGAGGCCGGTATCCAGCAACGCCTAGTGGGCGTGATCAGCAGTCGGCACCCACAGCTGGACCTCCGCGTGGCTCGCAGACTGGCTCGGGTCCGACTGCACGTCCGTATCGGCTGGCTGCGCCAAAACTTGGCGAGGCAGCGTGCTGATAAAAGGGCAGCAAGGCAGGTTCGGCAGCACGTCACCAGCCAGCGTTAACCAGCGCGTGCTCTGACGAACTGTGTTCGCCTTGACGCACAGTTTATCTAGGTTCAGAAGACACAATTTTGCTCATATAAGCTTGTAACAATCACCAAATTGTTTTGGTTTGAGTTTCTGCATCGAATGATGGGCCGCACGATGTTCCTAGCCTGAGGTCACGTTACGGTCACTGAGGTCACTGGGTCAAATGTCAGGTCAGGGCGGTCACGATCAAGGTTCAAAAGCAACTGCTCTGGAGTAATTGTAGAAGTAGAGTCGATTCGAAGCAGTGTCAGAACATTATATTGCAAGCAAACCTGTGCTTCGGGCACTTATATTCCCCGACGGACAATTCTTAGTTGGTGCCCTGGTGTCAGTGGTCAATCGCCTACCAGATGCTGTTCACTGATTCATAGGATATTTATGACTATTCTGGTCCAATTCATGTCATTAAAGCATAGAACACTAGGCATTTCATCAACGTTTACGAAAATCCGGCCAACTTGCCTTCACTAAAATTGACCCAGGTCATTGAGCTAACATGACCCCGATATATTTGTTTGAGGTAAAATTGAACCAGGAAGAGTTCCAGAAGGTTTCAGGGCGATATATCACACGGTGCGGAAATGAGAGCAGAACAATCTGAGGGGCCGGTTGGATCCGCCCCCAGCAGGTGGTGGATGCACACTCAAGATGTTTTTTTTGCAATTATGGCCAGATTCTGAGTTCAAACAGGGGTTAGATTTACAAACAAAATTTGATGAGCCTTCCGATAGTGTGCTGTTTTATATCAAATTACCCCCTTAACCGCCGTTACTGCCTTCGGAAAAATATAAAAAAAAATCGTCGATTGCAACCATCTTTCCGTGTCCGTTATAGATCTTTGGGACATCAAAATACCTTTAAAATGGTCATTACTTTGAAGTACCACTCATTTACAAGCAGAATGAACTGGTTTTGTTCCCTCTAACATATTTATTATTATTTTATTGAGTCCGCTAAGTACATGTTCTACTATGTACACTGCTATCTCCCGGATTGAAGTGTGCCCCCGGTGACGTCATTTGGCAGTCTGCGCAGATACCTGCGCAGTAGGCATGGTTCTACCTGGTATCTACGGCCTTGGCTAGTACCACGGATTATTGTATAACGGATGGGATTCTCTACGAATTTGGGGAACATTTGGCACCCTAGCGGCGGACAGCCTGAACTAACATTGGACAGGACTGCGGCGAATTTCTCCGCGTCCGCTGAACAATCGTACGTATTTTCCCGTGACTCTTTTCGTGATTTCTACAAATATCCACTTGTCTGAGACGCTGAAAGTATGTGATACGTTTTCACGCAACCCTGTAGTATCATGGAATCCATTGGATAATTCAAATATGCGTCTGCTTTTTCTTGTATGGAGATAAAACTCGGCTGGAGTGGTGGACTGCGTCCGCGGTGTCGCTTGTGCACTCTGGGCAGGTTTTCTAACTTTGAAGGAGTTGATTGTGCGAATAATATGGTCTTATCGTGTGGTGTGATAACAATTACATGACTATTAAACAGCCAAACCTGTGGCAAGACTTTATCAACTGTTAATAATAAAAAAATACTGAGCTCTCAGCTCGAGTTGAAGAGTGAAATGTCATGGGTACCAGTACTGACTAGGTGAATGACATTCTGAAATGAGAAAAGTGGTTCAGATGAGTAATTTCATGTAGGATGCACCAATGTAAATGTTGGAAGTACCTGATTGTGATTGGAATTTAGAGTGGAGGTTGTGCTCTGTGTCTGGCCCAATCACAATGCTGGGTCAGCCCATTTTACTCTCAACCTGTCATACATTAATTATTAAGTAAATTTACATCGTAGCTGACATACTGCTACTGCATATAAAACATATTTTCATGCCTATCAGTGCAGGTACCAATGGTTTCTCAGAAAATGAGACCAACCCTGTTTCTGTAGATCACGGACCACAGTC
Source organism: Chirona hameri (assembly GCA_036785665.1). NCBI lineage: Eukaryota > Metazoa > Arthropoda > Thecostraca > Balanomorpha > Balanidae > Chirona > Chirona hameri. The sequence continues at coordinate 81,814 of JAXIVJ010001638.1, read as the reverse complement.
GTGCTCAGAAATATTTTTGGGTTTCCACCAGGGACCAGCAAAGGGCCAAAACTTGGGGATAGTTCACAGATTCACTTCAATTAATTTACAAAGTGACTGTATAATATTAATTATGTATGTCTCAAAACATCAGTTTTAGTGATAAACAGGGATCAGAATTCAGACATCAACTTGCCTAAGAATTATAGATAATTATCACCATGTTACCCCTGCTTAAATTTGTATTCAGCGCAATACAAAGTGTGGCAGTCCAATGAGTTGTTGGTATATGCTTACACATATATATGGCCACAAGGACAAGGCAAAATTAAACGAATATATACACAACAAAACAGCAGCACCAACTAGTATCTGTCTTGTACTGCTGTCTTGCACTGGCTAGCATTGCCTCATCAGTTATTCTTTTTGCCAGAGCGAGCTGAGGCAGAGGCCAGGCGCCCACTGATATGCCCAGTGTTTTGGGACAGTGAACATGTTAACAACATTATTTTAGCCATGATGTATCATGAGTTCAATTTGTTCAACAATGTAAATGCAGTGGGAATGTGTGAACTATGACCCAAAATCACAGTGCTGGTCAAGATCCCGGACATAATATGGGGTCCAGTCTGTTGGAGTAGTACATTACCACTGGACATGCAACTTAAATTTCCTTAAAAATAGAAAACAATGGGCCTGTAGGACAAGTGACATCTCAGATGCAGTTACTACTCCCAGTCATTTTTCCTTATAAGATTGCTGTATAACACCTATGACCCAGACATCAGTCATTTGCATCCTGGCATGTTAAGTCCAGCACAATTTTCCAAACCAAAAGTGGTGTATGGTGTATGCTGCTCAGTGTGCATGACCATTTGGATACTTAACATACATTAATTTAAATTCAAACCACATATGCCATTTACATGTTAGTTTGTGAGCTTTAACCCTCGCCCTACGGGAGCTTTTCTCACCTTCACCCTACGAGGGGGCCTGACAGGCCCCCTGTTAACTTCCAAACCAAGCAACTTAGAGCATTGCGGTAAGAATCAGCATGTTGCCTGTCATGAGAGGAATCTAACAGTATGCGATTTTTAGGTTTCAGGTCAATGGGTGACCTGGCTGGAGCCGGCTGGTCGTTGGGTCTCGGTTGCTTAGTTAGAGAGTTGGTTCGAGCCGGCTGTTGGTACATATGGGGCTCCGATGGATGGCGGCGACTAGAAAAGTTGTCTCCAATCGATGTGTCGCACCTCCCATGGTGTTTTTTTTTGGCCAACAACTGGAAAATGGCCGTAGTGGACTTTTTTTCCAACCCCGCTAAGCCTCAGTGAACGGGCGCTCTGCGCGATGTCCTGTCTAAAGTTATTTATCCGATCGTCCGCTAGAGGCGCTAGCATCAACCGGTGGTCGCGAACATCAAAGTGCCGCCGCGGAGTTTCCGATCCGTTATACAATAATCCGTGCTAGTACCCAGAGCGCTGTTCGGACGCACGCTAGCGGCCGCTAGTAGCGCTAGTAGCGCTTTCGTTCTCCATGGCAACCGGGCGTCAGCCAATGAAAACCCAGAAAGGGAATACGTCACGATAGGAACCGTGTAGCCTGCGGAGAGGCTATTTCTGCTAGTGGAAAATCGCAGAAGCGGCGAAAGCGCTAGCGGATGTGTTTCAATAGTGGCGCATGAGACAAATTAAACTGAAATAAAAACAAACAAAGATGTGATATGCCCCTGCAGCAGAGTCTGGAAGTGCTTCTGTGAGTTCTGTCTTGTTTCATGCTGCGTCTGTTTCCGTGACGTAATTGTGACTTCAGCTAGCGAAAAGCGCTAGTAGCGTGTGCCCAACAGCGCTCAGGCCGTTGTCATTCCAATGCCTATAAGCTGTTGCATGACCGCGAATGACGTAAATGACGTCACCGGGGTAAGCCTTTTGGATCCCTTAAAGTTTCTTTTTCATAAATATGAGACTTTATACTGTCTAACATACATTATTAATGATGTACTTTACATTTATGTTACTTGCAAAGTAGTGTTTCATATATTTAGCTTGCTATGGCGGATAGAAAAATACCCCCAATGACGTCACTTACCAGTCTGCGTAGCAGGGGACGGTTCTACCTATCTTTACAGACCTTGATTCTACCTAGTATCTATGGCCTTGGCTAGTACCAAGCCCGTACAGGGTTCGTACAATGCGCCAAAATAAACGTCAAACTTAGCGCGGAATGCGGATGGCGAGGATGCGCCACGCTCAGAGCAATAGTCTATAGATCGTGAATGCTAATTTAAAAGTAGGTGTTTACTGTTTTTTTTCCTGCTTAATCTGCCGTTGCGTCGGGTCGATTAATCACTTGTTTATTGCAATTTGCAGCAGTGCATATCATATCATAAAACAAAAATGTTGCTAAAAACAGCTAAAATGCATTTTGGAAGGATAAAAATGGTAAATTTTACTCCAGCTTTGGGGGGAAAAAACATACTTTTGCCCCCCGACTTTTCGTTGGGGGGGGGGGGGGCAATTACCCATTTCCCCCCCCCCCCCCCCCTCCCCTGGATCCGCCTCTGCAGCTGAACTCGCCGCGCAAAACTACCCATACATCTGCTTTTCGTCAAAGTTGCCCCTGATTGCTCCTGGCTACGTACTACGTGCGCCCCTGCAACGTCAATCTGGCGGCCACCTGTAAGCCACGTCTGGCAAAGGGCGCTTACGGAATCTTATGGAATAGGCTCTCCAGAGAGCTTACGCCCCGGTACTTTTTTTTATTCAGGTATGATTCTAAAAAGGCACGACTTTCGCTCACTTAGCACCTTTTATGAGTCTTGCGACTTTTCCGACCAATCAGCAGCCTCCGACTAACAGCTGGCCCATAATTCCCGACAGTTATTGCGCAGAATATTGTGCGTCTCTGGTTGATCAAGGCCATAGAGACTAGGTAGATCCGTCCGGGGTAGGCAGCGAAATGCGTGATGTCATGGGCACGTGACGTCACACGCTCCCTATTCAAATAGTGTTAAATCGGCCTACTTTCGCATCCTACCATTTGCATACCTTAGGTGCCAGAGGGATCAATTGAGCACTAACTGATAGATTGAAACGTCCTCTACAGCTCGCTTTTGGGACATTTTCTCCTAAATTGCAAGGGTGAGCCGCTAGACGATGTCAAAGCGAGGCATGCAACCGAGCGAGACCCATGCCCATATAAGGCAATGTTTGGATTTTGGCCACGGGGAACTGTCGCTGGATGCTGTTTTTGGTTGAAGTGCGGATTTTGTATTATTTCACCTGGTCGTTGATGCAGTAAGGTGACTTGAGGATACTTTGTAGTAGTATCTATCAGGTGAAAGTATTTTTACATCTGGATTACACTTGTTTCACCTACAATTATGTTGAAGATCGATGAGTGACGAATGCGCCACCGTAAATAAACATGGCGGCCGCGCCGGTCGAAGGCGTAATTCTTTTGGTAGACCGAGAAGTGCCACGAGACGGTCTACGAAAAGAAATACGCTTCTCCCAATTCAGCCACCCCATTGGTGGAAATCGAGCTGGAAAGTGACGCCATGGGACAGGGTGGACATGTTACGGAGATAGCCATGACACCCCCCTGCAAGGCCCTAGATACTAGGTAGACCCGTCCGGGGTAGGCAGCGAATGGCGTGACGTCACGGGCACGTGACGTCACACGCTCCCTATTCAAATAGTGTTAAATCGGCCTACTTTCGCGTCCTACCAGTTGAATACCTTATGTGCCAGCTGGATGAATTGAGCACTAAATGATAGATCGAAATGTCCTCTACAGCTCGCTCTTAGGCCATTTTCTCCTAAATTCCAAGGGTGAGCCGCTAGGCGATGTCAAAGCGAGGCATCCAAAAAGTGGGAGGCCCATGCCCATATAAGGTCAAGCCCCGCCCCTGTACACAAACATGGCGGCCGTGCCGGTCTCGAACGCTCCCGATTCGGTTACCCCATTGGTGGAAACCGTGACTGTGACGTCATGGGACCGTGACGTCATGGGACAGGGTGGACACGTTACGGAGATAGGCGGGGGGGGGGGGGGGGTCCAAAGTCCATATGGCAGCACGGCGTACATTTTCCTACTAGGCCATAGGGTTCCATGTTAAAAAGCCATTTTACGGGTCCACGGCTTTTTTTTTACCTACAACCGATACGACAATAAAAAGTAGCTAGAAATGAAGCGTGAACATTTTTACTTCGATTTCCGGGTTCAAAAGTGTACGCCGTGAGGTTCGTTTTCGAGCTATTAAGCATATCGTGAACCCATGCAGATCGAGCGATGGCCAAACGCAGGTTCGAATCCCGCTGCAGACAACAATTTTTCAATTCGACGGAATGAGGAAACGACGTGAATAGTCAGACTGTGACCTTTTTGAAATATTATATTATTGCTAATGATATATCAACTAAATAATTAATGTATTATATATTCATTAATGCATTTATTATTTAGTTATTATCATGTGAGAAGACCATTAGTAATGCAATAATATTAAATATAGGTATCGTACGTGATTAGGAATATCATATTTTAGGCAACATACTGTGGCAAAATCTCCGATCTAGACATCAGTATTCTTTATTTGCACTATATATATTATATTATATTATATATATATATATATATATATATATATATATATATATATATATATATATATATATATATATATATATATATATGCATGTGCATGTGCATGTGCATGTGCATGTACATGTACATGTACATGTACATGTACATGTACATGTACATGTATATATATATATATATATATATATATATATATATATATATATATATATATATATATATATATATATATATATACATACATACATACATACATACATACATACATACATACATACATACATACATACATACATACATACATACATACATACATACATACATACATACATACATACATACATACATACATACATACATACATACATACATACATACATACATACATACATACATACATACATACATACATACATATATATATATATATATATATATATATATATATAAATATATATTGTCAATATATACACATATGGATGAAATTCAAGCATGCTTATGACTAGATCAGGATAAATACTACAGCAGAGCACATACAAATGTGATATTTAAAATCACTAGCGGATCCAGGGGAAGGGGGCATAACGGCCATGCCCCCCACAAAAAACTGAAATCGGAGCAAAATTAACCACCGTTCTGGATCCGCCAATGTTTAAAAGCGCATGCAATGCCTTTATAATTAGATCAATCACATATATTGTATATCCCCCAGGCCCGAAACCACCGTTCTGGATCTGCCATTGTTTAAAATCATGTGCAATGCCTTTATAATTAGATAATTCACATATATTTTATATAACACATGTTTCGCACCAAGGAAAATACACAACCGAATGTGAAAACAAACTGCATGACATCAACGCTTGTGCCGGGGAAGCCCCAGATAGCTGACTACAGGAGCCCTCTTCTGCTACTGCTGAGCCGACTACTGCTCATCCTAAGATACATACCAAGTTAATCCCTTGTCAAGCACCCCAGGGACTGGATCAACGCCACGCTTAGCAACAATATAAATGCAGAAGGCCTCACATGCGCTAGTCACAGTACAACGGCAGCAGACCCGATCGGACTTGCACTATTCAAAACAGCAGTCGCCGCCGAGCTGTCCAGGCTCTGCCTCTTCAGCGCAACAGAAGATGCAGAAGAATATGACATGAACCAATAACTTGTATGTACAAAGTTCTGCAAATAACCAATGAGTACATACAAAATTATCTCAACACAGTGTCACTAAATTCAGCCAGTTAGGTGTCAAGGATGTATATTACGAGCGAGGCCGAAGGCCGAGCGAAGTCTTACCAAACTTGCGGGGAAAACAATATTGAGCGGCCTGATATGAAATATTAAGAGAGCAAAATTATTTGGACCCAAAAAGTCCAGAAAATAGCACAAATTCCAAGGCTGTACACGACAATGACTGCTCACAGAACTGACAGAAATTAAATAATTAAATGATAAATACATTCCACTAGCTAACCAGAAACTGGAACATAAAGCGAGACGCGGACCAATACATACACTGCCGTCGGTGACGAAGAATGCCACTGCACGGGAGTGAATGCAAAGGCTGTACAAATCTGTATTATTCTTGATTGAAACACGAACGCCATACTTGCCGCGAATGTCGTGCATCCATATTTGGTACATTATTCCAAATCTGGTAGTGACCTTCATTTGTTGGTATGTTTTCTAGTTTTTATAGTATATTTTTAGTATATACTATACAAAAAAAAACTTTGGAGTACCCAGTGTTCTATTGCCCTGGGAAAAAGGCATGAACCCCCTGCTGGTTGATAGCCAGCGGTTGCAGCGGTTGGGAATCTGTCGGTAAATATGTAAATTATTTTACCGTAATAGCTCGTTAGCGCCATCAATTATTGGTAATCACATATGCTAATTTAGTGACTATAATACAGTAGCGTGGGCAGACCTGTGCCCTTAGTTCCTGTCTGTAAGATCTTATCAAGATCCAACTCGCCACGCATTCCAATTCTGCAGATTTGTGGATTAATTGTCAGTTGTCCATGTACTGTGTACAAACAGGATTTAATTTACACTTTGGGGCTCTATCATACTGATATCCTGTAGTATTCTCCTTATACAGGGTTCAACTCACCTGTTGGGTTTCTTTGCTCATTACCCTGATGGTGGAGAGGATAATGTAGGAAGGAAACCGTGTCGAAGAGAGACGTGCCAACCCCTGCACAGGACAAGAATCTCACATTTGGATGGGACAGGGATGTCAAGGGCTGGAAGATTACGTCTGCTTGGTGTTATTAATTGACCCGGTCGTAAAAATAATTGTTGTGGAGTAGTAACTAAACGAAAATTGGTGCCAATGGATGCCGAAATGCGTTCAACAGAGAATACCTTGAGATCCTAAATACAACGAATACAACAAATGTGTAAACAAATGTGTAAACAATGTGAACATATACACCGCAGAATGTGACCACACAATGAGATTCGTGCAGAATAACTACTGAATCCACCTTAGTTGAAGATGTAAACGAAGAGATCAATTCAAGAAAATGAGATAGAAAATGCAATGGGCAATGACAGGAATGGGTGATTTGGGAGGAATGAAGGAACTGGGGCAGGAAATATGACTGGTGGATATGAGTCCCTGGCGCTTCTAACCCTGCCCTAGCTTGTTAAGGACAGGGCGCATACCAAGGGTGGAGTGGATCGAAAATGTAGGTATACTGGAATAAATGGTATAGTGCAGATTGTCTGTTTGACCTATCCAATCTAGTGCAGATAATCAAATAGTCGGTTGGCTAGATAGGTTTTTAGACCGGACTTGAACTCCGTCAGTGTCGCTGAGGACACTAGCCGGTCGGGCAAGGAATTCCAATCATGTACCCCACGTTCAGTGAAAAAGCGAGCCCTAGCATCGATTTGACATCGGCTAACCCTGATTTTAAATCGGTGACCTCGAGTTCGGGAGTCAGAGGAGGTGTCCCACAGATATGTGGGCTCTATGGGACAATTGACATTGAAGATTTTCCAGCACTTGATTAGGTCGGCTCTGAGAAATCTTCCCTTCACAGAGTACAGATCGAGTGCTCTTAAAGGGAATAGGTCACCTTGAAAGTTGTCTTGAAGTTCAACCATTAGGTGCATCTTGAGCTCAAAACTATGAATATGACTTTGGTTTGGACAACTGATGGATATATGTGGAGAAAGAAGTAAGTTTCTCTTTCTATTTCACGAGAAATCGTACGATAGCAGCTCTGGCTCCGCCCCGCTCCGCCTGGCGCCAAGTACAGTCTCTGACAAGGGGCCGCCGCGTCGCCCGGGTGGCTGAGCGGATATTAACGAGGCGTCGTGACCAGAGAATACGTGCCAGAGAGTGTACCTGCCTCCGGCGGCGCGGCGGCGAGCGTTCATTCCCCGATCGTAGCCCAGAACAGCGGGAATGAAATCGGGCCCACTAGTCCTGTGTCGAAATTACTTAACGTAGAGAGGTAATTCTTTCACCACAAACTAGTTTTAGATCTGCTCTACAAATCTGCTATCTCAGTCCAAAAACCCCATGTTAAAGGTGAACTATTCCCTTTAACCTGTTCGACGTCGACGCCGTCGATTCATTCCTTATCTTCCAGTCCTTTGACCTGACGAGTCCAGAGCCTCTGTATAGATTCAAGCTTCCTGACGACTTGCAAGTATCCAGTGTTCCAGACAGTTGAGGCGTACTCTAAGACTGGCCTGATATGTGCCTTGAGTATGTGGACCATGAATTCGGGTTCTCTGCACAATGTCCCTTTCAGGAAACTGTGTGCTACCCCGCCAGCCTTCCTTGTCGCACTTCGGCTGTGCTCATGGAACTTCAGTTGATTGTCAATCAATACTCCGAGGTCCATCTGTGTATTTGCATATGGAAGCTGCTGTCCATCTAGTGTGTAGTTAGGTCTGTCATGTGTGTGCGAGCGCCTCTGGAAGCGAAGAACGGCACATTTCCTTGAGTTCATGTGGAGTCCCCATGATTTGGCAGTCAAGTGAAGGTGATTGATATCAGATTGCAAGCTTGTGGCGCTATGATCCATGTCTGTGTTGTCAATACATGTGTAAATCTTCAGATCGTCGGCGAAGATCTTATATTGGCATGTGAGGTTCGCTGCAATATGGTTAACATATATTATAAAGAGAATTGGACCTAGTACCGATCCTTGTGGTACTCCGCTCTTAACCTCCCTTGGTGAGCTGGATGTATCGAGTCCTCTCGAAACATAATCATATGTAATCAGAAGCTGGTCCTCTGTAGACCTGCCTGGCCTGAAACCAAACTGATGGCCAGTTATGATATTGTTCTCAATGAAAAACGTACGAAGTTCTTGGGAAATTACACGTTCCAGACATTTTGCGGGGACAGATGACAAGCAGATCGGGCGATAGTTCAGGGGGTCAGCATGGGAACCTTTCTTGAAAATCGGCACAACCAAGGATAGTTTCCAAAGAGGGGGCAATGACCCCTTCTCTAGAGATAAATGGAATATCCTGAATAAGGGATAGGCCAAGTTGTCTGCACAAGCTCTCAACAGGTGAGGGTGAAGATCATCTGGTCCCGTAGATGAGTTTACATCCAGAGCAAGGAGAATGTTCCTAATATCGGCGGGACCAAAGTCAATGTTCTCCAACACCCCATCACCCTGCTGGTGTGGTGCTGGGTCATCTGGTACATCAGAATTATAAACGCTAGCAAAGGCATCAGAAAAGCATTCTGCCATTTCAAGCGGATTGTCAGTTGTAGAGTCGGGTGCCAGCCGAAGTGGGCCGACAGAAGACCGAAACTCTTCTTGCAACGCAGATAGGAATGTATTAGCTTCGGATTTTCCTTCATCTTTGATAACAACGACTTTTCATATTCTACCTGTGAGTGGAAAGCAAAACAGCGAAGCTGCTTGTTGACCTGGAGGAATGAACAAAGCAAACGACATGTGATAGGTGACCTGCGGCCATGGAGAGTTCTGGCGCGTTTATATTCACACCATGTCTCTGTACGTCTCCTTTTCAAAGAAGTTGGCGGACTAGTTTTCCATGGAACTTTGTCTCTGGTTCTGTTGTGGTCAGAGGTGGGAACATACTGGACAATCAGAGGCTGAAGAGTTTCAAGGAGTCTGGCGAATGCCTCCTGTGCTGTCAGGTGCATAAGCTCAATGTCCCAATCAACGTCACTAAGGATTCTATTAATCAGGTCATATCGTCCCCTGAACCAAAGTTTGTGATGTGGCGAGTAAGATGGTGACTGGATTTCCTTGTCAAAAGCGTACTGACAGTGAATACTACAGTGATCACAGCCGGGAGGTGGGGGCTTGACCTCAACTTCACTGATTCTATCTGGCTCTGTTGTGAGAATCAGATCCAATATATTACCAGATCTTGGAAACGTAGCCTCGTCTATCCACTGAGTCAGTCCGAGCGTGTCGAACACGTCTAGGAACCTCGAGTCAGATGGAGAGACCGCCCTGAGTGGTTGCTCCTCCGATGACCAGGTGATGGTTGGGAGATTGAAATCTCTAATGAGAATGAGCTCCTTGTCAATACATTTGTTCAAGAGAAATGCTGTCAGCGAGGCATTCTGATCACTGGAGTTTGAGGGGGGTCTGTACACAGTGTACACATAGACATCTAAAGCAGATACGCGAAATGATATGACATTGGGGAATGATGCATCTACGTTGTCCACCTGAAGTTTTTCAGATACATAGGCACAAACACCATGTGTGTTGGCGTTCCCACTATCATTACGGAAGATTACATATCCAGGAATTCTGACAGTCGCATCATTGACAGCAGGAGTCAAATGTGTTTCAGATATTAACAAAATATCAGTGTTTTCATGCAAGTTGAGTATGTATTGAAGAGTGGGTATCTTGGTGCATAGACCATTAACATTACAGTGTGCAAAGTTTAACATATGTGAGTATTTTGTTTGGCCGTGCCATCTCAGTTTCCCGAGTTCCTTTGGTGAGGGGGTTGAGAAGTGTCAGGCAGGGTGTCTGGCTCTTGAGGGGTGTGATTCCCAGCATGGTGTTCCCTTGCTTCCCTGGGTAGTGTGTGAGATGACAGCACCTCAACATTTGTTGGACTTGTTTCAACTTGTTTTGGAATGGTTTCCTCAACTGTGCTTGGTGGTTTGTTTGGTCTCTCTGATGATGAGTTGACCTGTGGCTGGTGATTCTGAGCTGGCTGGCTTGGGATTGTCCGATGCCATTCTGCCTGGCGTGTGCGAGAAGTCAGCCTGTTCTGGAGTTCTTTGCGTTGGAAATATGTCAGGTCTTTTCGTATGTACACATGAGAGTGGGGGGAGTCCTTGAGGTCTCGTGCATGCTCAAGTACCAGATTTCGCTGTCTGCTGTCATGAACGTTTCCTCGGAAGAGATCAGTATCACTCTTTATTTGACATACCTCAGAAAGAACCACTCTCTCCCCAGTGATAAACTCTGTGATATCTCCAAATTTAACTATGGCTTCTGCTGCTGTCTTTACTCTAAGGCCCCGGATGACTAGAGTATTGTCGTTTCTTACGCTCTTCCAGCTTTCTAAGTTCCTCACGAACAACCCTACGGTAGTCTTGAGGCGTCTGGTGGAATGTCTCGGTCTGGGGTGCGCCCTGGAGTGGGAGTTGATCAGGTCTCTGTGGATAGTGCTGGGTCGTAGTTCCTTTAAGAGCCTCAGCATATGAGGATTTGTCCACCCTATCCTTTATGGGGTGTTGTGGCTCATGTGTGGTTTTTGGCTGGTGGGCCACAGCCACCAGGTGATCTTTCAGGGCTAGTTCAAGGTCACATACCTTTTTTACCAGCTCAGAAATCACATTCATGGTGCTTGACTGAGATTGATCATGTGCTACTTGTGTTGCCTGAACAGCTGCATCATTCATCTGAGGCTTAGGCTGGAGTTCGCTAAGGTTAGGAAGTTTCCGGCGTGAGTCACACATGAAAGAGAGTACCTCATGCTTCTTTAGTGCATTGTATGCACCTTTAGATATGTCCTGACAAAATGTGTGGTACCAGTTTGCACATACACTGATACAAATTTCTTCTCCTCAAACTTTTGCGACTCAAGCTACTCGACAAAGGCGAGTTACGGAAGTGGTCAGAACGGGAATCACTTCTTTTTCGAGTCAGCGAATGCTGAATTAAAACGATCGACGACTCTGCGCTAAATGCAGAGTAATACGACTAGCATTATCAGGGTCATCAGCACGCATTGGGGCGGTGCACTATTCTGCGGCGATTATTTTGACCCCTCAATCTTGGGAGGTGCTTGCAGCATTAAGCAACCCGGTAAAATCGGGTAAAATCAGCTGGTTATGTTGTTTCCCGCCCATTTCTGCTGCGGTTGAGACAGTCGCATGGCTCGCGTATACTTTCGCCGCATACGGCTCCTGACTGTTGCATGGCTGTGTGATGCAGGGGCCCGGGAACGATTTTAAAGTTGGGGGGGCGAAAAATTTAAAGTCTCATTTTTCTCCCCTCAATATATATGTATATACTTATACAGGGTGCGGCAAAAAAAAATGTATCTGTTGGAAAACTCGCCGTAACTTTCGTTTTGATTGTTACAGGACAAAACAAATGACACCAATCGAAATACAAATTTATAGTAAACAAAATCCGTATGCATTTTATCGTCAATCATTGAAATGGTGCAAATGAAAACGAACAGAAAACAAGCAAAAAAATGTCCATTTACCAATTTCATTTAGACGGAAATTGATTTCGATGCGAAGGAGGATCCTGTCATTGCAACCGAATGCTAAGTCTGGCTGCACGTGCACGTGATTTTGTATTTGACATTGATTACAATTATGCATTTTTAATTGCACTAATAGTTTGTCGCGCTCGACGAGTAACATCACCAGCATGCCACAGCTGACAAAAGATGAAAGCATTTTTGTGGTCGAGTCGCATGCTAGGGCCGGTAGCTTAGTCGCTGTGATTCTGGATTTCCAACAGCAGTTTGGGCGAAAATTACAGCCCAAATATGTTTAAAAAAAATATATGTGACAGCGTACGGGATTGGTTGGAAACCAGAACCAGGACAGGTCCGGACGCCCAAGAACGATGCGAACCCCTAAGAATATCGAGCGGGTAGCGGATATAAACCGCCGAAACAGCCGGAAGTCTGCTCGAAGGGTCAGCGCTGTGATTGGCATCAGTGACCAAAGCATACAACGAATCATGCACGACGAACTCGCTCTCAAGCCATATAAGATACCGACCTGTCCAGAACTGCACCAACTGTTCTGGTTCAGCGTGAGCTAGTAAGTGGGCGCTGCGGAGAGATCCCCGTCATGAAAACTGGCTTAAGAGGATTTGGTTTAGTGATGAGACTAACGCCTACATCGACTGCCACCTCAACAGACAGAATGACAGAACATGGTTGGTGACCAGACCACAAACTGGGCAACAACTTCCGCTTCACTCGCCGCACGTCACGATGTGGGTCGCATTGAGCGGCGATAAAGGGATCATCGGTCCATATTTCTTTGAGGCTGTAAATGGTCGACGCCGGACAGTGGACAGTGCAGCGCAAATCGCCATGCTGGAGGATTTTTCTTCGCCCAGGCTCCTGAACAGGGACGTATGTGGTTCCAGCAAGACAGCTCATACTGCCTGTGCAACCCTCGAGGTCCTGAAGGCGAAGTTCGGGTCAAGAATAATCTCCGGGAATACTGGCCACCCGTGGCCTGCGCGGTCACCGGACCGCGCATTTGATTTTGTTTTCCTGTGGTGCACGATTAAACACCTTTTTTCCTGTGGGGCACGATTAAACACAAAATATATGATCCCGCACCGATAACGCTGGAAGACCTCAAGAATAACATCCGAAGAGCAGTGGGAGAAATAACTCCCGATGCACGTAGGTCGGTGATCAGGAACATGCGGCGGCGTCTCTCATGAAATGGGCGGTCCAGTAGGAATTGTCTGACCTTTTTGTGGTTTTGCACGAAGGTGTGTCCATGTATCAATTCCCGAACAAAATATAACTGGTAAACAGCGATTTTTTAAGGTTATTTTGACAGGAAGATGTTCTGCAACAAGAAAAGGGACTGGCACGGAATTTCGGCAGCATAGACTGGCATGATTTCTTATTCTACTCATGGATACATTTTCTCCATCATTAATATTACCGGAGTTACGGCGACTTTTCCAACAGGTACCTGCATGACATAAGGAGGCTTGCATAATGCATTTTGTTTGTTTTTTAATGAAGAAAATTGAAAGAGCTCATTTTTAGGGAAACTTCTGCCACGCCAAAGTTGGGGGGGGGGGGGGGCGCCGCCCCCCCCCCCCCCCCGGTCCAGAAGTTGGGGGGGGGGGGGCAAGCGCCCCCGCTGCCCCCCCCCTGTTCCCGGGCCCCTGGTGTGATGTGATGTGACGTTCGCTAGAAACACTGAAGGTTGAGGTGAGTTAATATGTATATATTGTCTGATTGATTTGGAGTTGTACAAAATGCTGCATTTGTCATGTGACGTGATGTGTTGATAACCGTTTGGTGGAGTTCCATCTTCAGTTGATGCGGTCATAGCCCCACAAACTTTGAGTTTGCTCCACCAACTTTGGCCAGATTTGATGGTATTTTAACATTAGCCAGCCATCCATTTGTAAACTCTCTAATATGACTCAATATGCCACACCAATTTTCTGAAAATCTACCCATTTTAATAAGCTGTGCCATTGGAATTGGGTTTGTCACAAAGTACCTACCTATCACACTAGAGGTAGAACCGCCATTGCTGCACAGTATCTTCCATGACGTTACTGAGGGCATACTTAGTATCTGGCATAGCAAGCTAAATATATGGAACACTACTTTGCAAGTGACATACATGTAAAGTACATCATCAATAATGTATGTTAGACAGTATCAAGTCTCATATTAATGACAAGAAAACTCACGTATCCAAAAAGTAATGTCGCTGTGACGTCGCTGGGGGCATTTATTGAACAGCTTATTGTAATGACAACAGCCTGGGTTCAACTGGGCTTCCATTGGTTCAGAACTACAGATGGAACAAGAAGTGGCACTGGTGGTAGGTTACAGAATGACGAGGCAGGAGTATAGGAACATGGCAAAAATTTGGTAATAGTTCAGTCATTCACCTCCCTGGTTAATGGTGTTCTTGAGGTCCCTAATATAAAAAAGAGTATTATTACGACAGACAGGAACGTGTACCAGTAATACCAAAGCTATGACGTCACCAAAAACAATACATGATCAAACATGACCTAACCTTTACAGCGATTACAGTCACAGGGACCTATGTTTAGAATGCTCTGTTCGCTGCACTACAGAACCTACAGGGGGCCGAAGGGGGGCTGTCCCCTGTACCCCTCCTCCAGACTATCTTGTAGACAGTCAAAGATAACCCACTTTTCAATATGTTGTAATGTTACTGTCAGCTGACTATTCTTCTTCCATTAGGGACCTAAAGAACACCATAAACTGGGGAGGGAATTACTGAACTAATACCAAATGTATACCTACAGCACATGTTAAGGTGTGACTGATGGTAATCATATTTTGGTGGACATTCTTCATTGGGATAATTTTCCCTGATCTTAATGCGGAGCATATAGGAGTCAAATAGTTGATCATCCTGATTAGTGATGACCTTACCCTACCTTATCTTATGGACACTTGCTTCCTTCAAAATTAGATTAGATACATACTTAACAGAGAAGGGAGGCTTACATACTTTACAAACATGTTGTGTTCATAAATACTCATGGGATTAGGCTGCTTTTAGGCAGGTAGAGGAAAATAGAGTTAACAAAACCACAGCCTCATACTATGTAATATGTAATACAAAATGAAACAAAAGGGACGACAGTTTCAGGCATAAGTTCCTCAGGTAGAGTAAGCTGATTTTAAGGGGGAGAGATTGGTCGAGGGAGGGGGGGGGGGTGCAACCTCGGATGGGCCTGAGAGGCTCTTTGTTGCATTTTTATTTTATGTCTTTATGGTCATCAGGACATGGTGGCCAAATTCACAAATTTAGGGGAATGAATGATGCCTAAATTGCTTGTTTGATCACATATCTTGGGATGCAGGAGGTGTACAGGTCTAAAAACATGACTATTAGGCTAGAATTTTCATGTGTTTTAGCTAGACACCCCACATTTCATGATATCTCATCTGGGAACATTGGATAATTTTGGCATCCCTTCCCCTAACTCTCTGAATTTGGCCACACTGCATCAGGATATAAGATCCAAAGACCTGTAAGACCCACTCTTCCCAAGCTCTGTAGTTGTGTCCTATCTCAGTCTATGTCAGGAATGTAGTACCAAATTGATTCCCAGTGGGTATCCAACCTACTCTTGAATATATTGAGGGAAGGTGAAGGCACAGCAGCAGCAGGGAGCCCATTCCAGTCATTGATGATGCTGATGGCAAAATAGTTCTGTCTGACATGACATGATGCATTTTCAGAATTGTTTTCAAAACATGACAAAACTGATACAATTGAAGGCCAGACTGCAAAGTATGACATTTTCGACGAGATCTCGTCGGTGCGGGCCCGTCCTGGCTGGTGCGGATTTGGTGCGGATTCGGAGAAGCTGGTGCGGATTTGGTGCGGTGCGGTGCGGATTTCCGCGGTGCGGTGCGGTGTGGTGCGGATTTGGTGAAGTGTGGTGTGGACTGGTAATGGTGCGGTACATACTACCTATGCTGTGCTGCGGCAACAGTCGCCAGTCTGCACCGTCATGCACTAAAGATGTATCTAAAATCACCGTGTTTTTTTATTAGCACTGCTGTCACACAACTGATTGTATTTACCACTAGAATTTAGAGGTTTATGGAAGACAAAAACTCATTTCTAGATTGTTCTACAAAATGTCTCATTATATGGGAATATGTCTCATATTTAACGTAAAAGTATTTAAAACATTTCCGAAAATCTCTCGTTCATTATCTGATTTGTAAATGTTGGCCGAAAATACAAATTGGCCGTAAATTGCGAGATGATTACCATTACGGCGAGATCTTTTGTGATGTGGGTGGTGTGCTTCAACTTTGGAGGCTCTGTTTTACTTCGGCGCCCTTTTCACTGGCTTTGCAGCGCATTGTCTGATAATTTTAAAGGGATTATACGGGTTTCCGCCCTGAAAGGAAATGCACTCTTCTGCAGTTGTATGAACTTTAAACACGCTTAAGACATATACCAGGGACTTCAATCCTCATTTAGTCCATTATTTCAGCAATTATCAGCGTTGAAACGTCGACGTTTTTCGAGACT
This sequence comes from Chirona hameri, assembly GCA_036785665.1. NCBI lineage: Eukaryota > Metazoa > Arthropoda > Thecostraca > Balanomorpha > Balanidae > Chirona > Chirona hameri. The sequence continues at coordinate 64,977 of JAXIVJ010001638.1, read as the reverse complement.
TGTATCAGATAACGAGTACTTGATCGGCATTACTGTCCACCACTTTTTCATCTTAGAATCTGCATGAAATTCGATGGTGCAGTAATGTGCGCGGCTGAGACAAAATAGCGGTTACGAACTCGGAAGCAAGCTGCCGTACTTTGAGTTGTCAGACACAAGGTCTGTAAAGATAGGTACAATATCAATATTGACAATATGCGATGCAGATCACCTTGGCCTTGGCATACGTGACAATTCTTGCGCTCTTTGCCATCTGGATGACGATTGTAGAAGGAGTTACTAAATTCAAGACGCTCTTGGCCAGGACGATAATGTCATGCCTTTGTTCGTTTTTCATCAAGTTTAGAGCTTTGCATTATCTGCAAGTCCTATACTGGATCACAAAAAGACTATTCAATTCAATTCTTGCGGAACTTTTTATAACTACATACTGTTCGTTCGGGTTTTGTGGTTTTTGTGGATTTTTTCCTTGCGGCCTTTAGCGTTGAGAATTTGGTGGTGGCGTATTACTTTTTTGGCATGCAATTCATGAAAAACATCGAATTTTATGGGAAAAACTAGGTAACTGCTGCTGTCGTTGGAAAAAACACGTTTTTTTAATCAATCTTAATGCTTTTTAATGCTTATTGTAACCGGAAATATGCCATAAGTGAGGTGTTTTCATTTACATAAAAGAGATGACTGACTCCGCCTCAACCAGTACTTCAGAAAGTACGCGGTGGCATCACCGCGCACTTTGAAATGTTCTTACGTGCAGAAGAGGTAATTTCCATAAAAATGTGACTACCGTGTGACTTCTACCACCTTTATAAGTAAGTTTTACTATGTAACTCAATTATTCTGGGAAAAACCCGTATAATCCCTTTAATGGGTTGGTGACGGTATCCGGACATATTTTCGTCGCGCATTTCTTCGTCGCGTATTTTTTCGTCCGCTGATTTTCGTGTGCAGTTTTTCGTCCGCACATAATTTCGCGGCGCATTTTTTCGTCTCGCATTTCTTCGTTTCAGCAATTTTTCGTCCACCTTTCTTCGAATCCACAAAACTTCGTCTGCGCAAATATTCATTTCGCAGATCTTCGTCTCGCATTTCTTTGTTCGCAAATCTTCGTCTCGCATTTTTTCGTCCACAAATATTCGTCTGCGCAAATTCGCGCAATTCTTCGTCTACGCAACTTTTCGTCAACACAACCTTTCGTCTACGCAAATTTTCGTCTTTGTGAGGTATCCGGACATATTTTCGTCTCGCATTTTATCGTCCGCAATTCTTCGTCTCGCATTTTTCTTTTCCGCAAATGTTCTGCCGGCATTTCGTCGAGTTATCAAAACAAATCATCGCGGTCGCGGAATTTTCCGTCCGCAAATCATCGTCCTGCATTTCTTCGTCTGCAACTTTTCGCCTGCCCATTGCTTTCACAAATTTGTATTTGCACTATTCTTTGTCAGCAACGTTGCTGACAACGTTGCTGCAAAGAGACGAAAAGTTGCGTAGAATAAAAGTTACGTAGACGAAAAGTTGCGTAGACGAAGAATTGCGCAGACGAATATTTGTGGACGAAGAAAAGCAACGTTGATGACAAAAGAATAGTGAACATGAAAATTTGTGAAAGCAATGGGCAGGCGAAAAGTTGCGGACGAAAATTTTCAGACGAAGAAATGCAAGACGATGATTTCGGACGGAAAATTCCGCGACCGCGACGATTTGTTTTGAGGATTCGACGAAATGCCGGCAGAACATTTGCGGAAGAAAAAAAATGCGAAACGAAGAATTGCGGACGACAAATTCGGGACGAAAATATGTCCGGATACCTCACAGAGACGAAAAGTAGCGTAGACGAAAAGTTGCGCAGACGAATACTTGTGGACGATGAAATGCGAGACGAAAAAATGCGCCCCGAAATTATGCGCGGACGAAAAACGGCAGACGAAAATCAGCGGACGAAAAAATGCGCGACGAAGAAATGCGGGACGAAAATCGGTCACGAAATCGTTGGTGGCTGGTGTGGATTTCTGGCTGGTCTGGTGCGAACTGATGCGCATTTCTCGCCTGCGTGGTGCTTGTTGGTGCGGATTTCTGGCCTACGTGGTGCGGGCTGGTGCGGATTTTCGCTATGGGCTGGTGCGCCTCGTCCACTCCTGTGCAATACTTTGCAGTCTGGATTGAAGGCTAGCCAAACTGACTGAATAGGTACCAAACAGATTTAAGTTCTACAATTAAATAACTGAATATTGACCAAATGTAAGTTTGGCAAAATCCTGCATATGTAAATGCATTCGAGAGAAACAAATAGGTCAGTGTTAGTGATCATGAACATAATCTGAATTAAAGCATAGGGTTCTACTTTCCTGTACTGGGAAATCTACAAAGCAATACTACCTAATATTTGTTGTCAAAACAATCCGAATATTTCAAGAATGCAATATTTTATTTTGCATATGACATGCTGTTTGATAAATCTTCTTCATTTTATCTAAATACAATCAATTATAGATTTTAAAATATTTTATATGACTAAAATGGTGAATTTGTAAATAATCTATTTCATTTGAGTTACTAGCATGTAGTGTGCATGCATAGGTGTGCTACTTGCCTTGAGATGTTCTTCTTTGGTTTAGATCCCTTACTTTGGTGCCCATTTTGATCACATGACTAAATGCGCAACCTTATCTATATCAACCTATCTGGTGGACATTATCAACATTTCCCAGGCGGCCAGCCACAAGAATGTAGAACAAATTGTGTCCAAGCCCAACTTCTGCGTGACGTCATGCAAGGTTTGACAACATTTTTTTCCTCACACATTCTATTTTGTCGTGCTAAGCATACATTAAAATCACACTTTTGGTTGTTACCTATCTTGATAATAAGACTGAAATAAATTTAAATTGCATAAGCTAAAAGCATTCATTGACGTCATAGAAAATGAGTTAGCCACAGCAGAATGTCACCATTCGCGAATAATGATTTTATTTAATATTGTATTTATAAATTCGTTTTTTTCTTCTCGAAAATGATATAAGGGTAACTTCGGAAACTGTTTAACCCCATTATTATCTGTGACACGATCTATTAAATGAATTCAACAGTGAAACAACATTTTCCTTGGCTTACATTCTGTGCTTGCGTAACCGGCGCACATGAGACAAATGGCATATTGTATAATGCATTATATAATGGAATACTCACATCACATGGGATGAAGAGTTGCAGGGTTAGCTGGGGCTTGGAAACATTATAATACAAACTTTTTCTGTTCCATGTCCAATGTCCATGCATATTCTTTACCAAGAACATTAGCATAGGCATACACTGCATAAGTAGGTGAGAACCATTGAGGATATGAAGGTATACTTTGATATATGAAAGGCCCAAAGCTCTGATCAGGACCAGACTGAAATATATGTTTTGGTTACTACTGTGTTCCACCTTACCTTGCCTTACCTTACAATATACAGAATTTAGAGAGGCCACTTGTTGGTTGATTTTGGTATGTTGCGTTCTGATAGGGGTCAGGGTGGTACCACAGCACATGGCACATGCAAATGTCAAAATGAACCAAAATCATTCTTGATCAAAAATGGCATTATTAATTTAAGCATTAATTTATATGATGAAGCATGCAGCGCTCAAGATGTACTCCCTTTTGGCGGATTTGAGAAAGGAGATCATGAATAATTTAATACAACTTAATCTAGCTTTACCTGAGCGCGCCCGCTCAGTCATTTCCCAAAAAGGCGTTTTACTGGTGAGGTATAATAGATATATAGGTGTTTAATATTATCAATGGTATTCAGATTTCAGTCATACAACATTGTAACCTTACATAATTTTGTTTGCAGTATGTTGAACAAAAAGGTATGTTGAATGTTGTGTGTTGCAGTATGTATATTTTATATATTTAACTGTTGAAACGACTTTGATAGATGCTTTAGGGAAAAAGTTATGCGATGCCTGATATTTGACCTTGCAGGCACTCTTTGACCTGAGTTCAAATGAGTGCCTCCGCAAGACATGCTTTCAGGTTTTGAATACACTCTTAGACACAAACATTTTGTATAAGTTTGAACACATATGTACCAGTACCACTCTAACCCCTTCAAAACTCAGCTGTAAACAATGTGCCCTTCACTCTGGATGCACAGCTGCCGGTCTGCTTGGTAGCAGTTGATCATCAAGCGTCATCTACAACAGCTTCAATTGTGGTGCTCCATTACAAAATCCAGTGTCCCAAACTTTCATTTTTGCTTGGGTGTCAGAGGAAAATTCTAGCCAAAAAAGACCATGAGAGTGGAAAATTATGTACAAAATGGTACAATATTGATTTCTGTTCTGAATATGAAAAGCAGAGTAGTTTTTGTTGAAATCAAGTACTTTTAGTCAATACCTTTTTATGTCAGAATCAATATCACAATTCATAATTTGGGAGTGGAAATTTCACTCCTAAAATAGGGAAGTGAGAGTGAAAAATTATAATGGAAGAAAGGGGGTCATATTATTCTAAGGAAACTGAGAGGCATGGGCGTACAATGACATAACATACTGTAGTTTTCGGATGAAACACGCACCACAGGCTACTCTACGAACGATTATAAGATAATAGGCGAGTCCAGGTAGGGTAAAAGGGGGGTAAGCAATGTTAATTGAAGTTGTAAGTGAAATAGTCACTGTTGACTAGTTAGTATCATAATAGCGGATAATATACTCATCAAAAGGTATTGAGCCGCCCCAGTTTGGATCCTGGATACGCCTATGATGAAGTACAACATGCAAAAAGGAACAATCTACGATCAGTAACATATTTATAGTGCTGGGTAGCAACTTGTCTGCGGTTAATATTTTTTTCCAATTTTACCCCCCTTTTCACTAACCTGGTACCGCCAATGGCAAAAAATATGATTGTTAACTGTTTTTTCTAATGTCACAATCACATACCATTTCATTTATTTTAAAAAACATCAAAAAATGGTTTTATTACGCATTTACTTCACCCCCATATTGAGTGACCTGCACACGCCTATGATTTTTGAATTTTCAAACGCCACTGTCATATATCAATTTCCAATTCAATCTCTATCGATTCGTATTAATTGTGTTAAAATCGGTCGATAAACATGAAAGCTATGTTGGATCAAAAATACCACTAAAATTTGTGGTTTTTGCCCCCCTGTTGCCTCCCTATCAAAAATTTAGATTTTTTATTATTTAGAAACGTAGATCGTGTTGAGGGGAACCAAACGCCGTTTCATTTTTGAAAATCGGACGGGTAGATCTCGAGATCTCCGGGGGGGGGGGGCGGGGGGGCAGGCAGCCAGGCAGCCAGGCAGCCAGGCAGCCAGGCAGCCAGGCAGCCAGGCAGCCAGGCAGCCAGGCAGCCAGGCAGCCAGGCAGCCAGGCAGCCAGGCAGCCAGGCAGCCAGGCAGCCAGGCAGCCAGGCAGCCAGGCAGCCAGGCAGCCAGGCAGCCAGGCAGCCAGGCAGCCAGGCAGCCAGGCAGCCAGGCAGCCAGGCAGCCAGGCAGCCAGGCAGCCAGGCAGCCAGGCAGCCAGGCAGCCAGGCAGCCAGGCAGCCAGGCAGCCAGGCAGCCAGGCAGCCAGGCAGCCAGGCAGCCAGGCAGCCAGGCAGCCAGGCAGCCAGGCAGCCAGGCAGCCAGGCAGCCAGGCAGCCAGGCAGCCAGGCAGCCAGGCAGCCAGGCAGCCAGGCAGCCAGGCAGCCAGGCAGCCAGGCAGCCAGGCAGCCAGGCAGCCAGGCAGCCAGGCAGCCAGGCAGCCAGGCAGCCAGGCAGCCAGGCAGCCAGGCAGCCAGGCAGCCAGGCAGCCAGGCAGCCAGGCAGCCAGGCAGCCAGGCAGCCAGGCAGCCAGGCAGCCAGGCAGCCAGGCAGCCAGGCAGCCAGGCAGCCAGGCAGCCAGGCAGCCAGGCAGACAGGCAGACAGGCAGACAGGCAGACAGGCAGACAGGCAGACAGGCAGACAGGCAGACAGGCAGACAGGCAGACAGGCAGACAGGCAGACAGGCAGACAGGCAGACAGGCAGACAGGCAGACAGGCAGACAGGCAGACAGGCAGACAGGCAGACAGGCAGACAGGCAGACAGGCAGACAGGCAGACAGGCAGACAGGCAGACAGGCAGACAGGCAGACAGGCAGACAGGCAGACAGGCAGACAGGCAGACAGGCAGACAGGCAGACAGGCAGACAGGCAGACAGGCAGACAGGCAGACAGGCAGACAGGCAGACAGGCAGACAGGCAGACAGGCAGACAGGCAGACAGGCAGACAGGCAGACAGGCAGACAGGCAGACAGGCAGACAGGCAGACAGGCAGACAGGCAGACAGGCAGACAGGCAGACAGGCAGACAGGCAGACAGGCAGACAGGCAGACAGGCAGACAGGCAGACAGGCAGACAGGCAGACAGGCAGACAGGCAGACAGGCAGACAGGCAGACAGGCAGACAGGCAGACAGGCAGACAGGCAGACAGGCAGACAGGCAGGCAGGCAGGCAGGCAGGCAGGCAGGCAGGCAGGCAGGCAGACATGCATGCGTGCATACATCCGGACACACGCATAATGCGTACGTCCAAACACATATGCATACATACATCCAAAACACACCAGGATACATACATTTAGACACATTTACGGACAACCATACTTAGGACGCACGAACGTACCGACGCCCACCCAGAATCAACCATGAACGTAAAGTCGGGGCACACAGGACACAACGCACTAATGAAGTATGACGATAGCGGAATAGTGGAAACGGAATTGACAGGGGAATGATGGACCAGATAGTACGGAGGCAAAGTCAACACGTGGCCGCGCCCCTGAGCGTACATTCCTGTTGAGGTGGCCGCTTCACTGCCGGGCCTGAGGGAGTGATGGACATAGGACTAAGAGGAGACCGGTTGTGACGTGGGGACAGTACAGGTCTCAGATACGTGAAATGGGTTCCCGAAGCCGTGGATTATAGCGAGGCTCAGGCGCAGTAAGTCGCGGGAATGCCCTGGTGGAGCCAGATGCTCTTGGGGTATCGAGAACGCCCCAGTGGGACGGGCTGGGACATCCTAGCGAGAGACTGGTGGAACCGAGGCTTCAGGCCCCCCGTGATGTCAGGGATAATAAGCCGGCGAGACCGTACCTTATACGCTTGACACACGAGTTCGGACGAAATTTTAGGGCAAGTCCCTCGTGAAGCCTGGGAGCTAAAGCTCCGTAGGTTCACGACCTCGGAGAATTTAGGATATGTCCCTTGTGACGCCCTGGGAGCTGAAACTCTTAAGTCGCTAGTCGCGGAGTGCTTCGCAGGATCACAACCTCGGAGGGTTTAGGGTAAGACCCTCGTGACACCTGGGAGCGAAAGCTCCGTAGGATCACGACCTCGGAGAATTTAGGATATGTCCCTTGTGACGCCCTGGGAGCTGAAACTCTTAACCCGCGAGTCACTGGGGGGGCTTTTTTTAGCCCCCCCTTAGAAATATTAGGCATATCTCAATAACTAATGCAGATATCGACGCTAAACTTTCAGTACCTATCCGGGCATCATTTTTACACATTATAAGAAAAAATTGAAAAATATCGTCAGAATTTATTTGAGATATAGTGAATTTAGTGACGTCACTAAACACGATTTTGACACCAAAATCGGCTAAATTTTGCCAGGCCTGCAAATGCCGCATATGAAGCAAAATGCAATAGAAAAACGCTAAAAGGTAGAACATTGCAAGGGCTACAAACCGGCCATCTCGAAATTTCGAAACATTTGGTTTTTGACCCAAAATTTTCAAAAAAAACTTTTTTTGAAAAAATGCTCACAAAATCAAATATTTGAAAGATATTGAAAAAACCGGAATATATATCAGATAACAACACATGGGCAACTACCACACCAAATTTCTAAATTATATCATCTTCTTTTACTTTCATTGCATATAAAGTATGGGTAAATCATGACGTCAGATTTTGAAATTGCGTTTTTTTGATTTTATTGACCGGATACAGACAAACAAATGCCAGCACTGTTTTCTTTAGATAAATCTGATATAGAAACATGCCTTTTTTATTTCGATTTATCAATTTCAAATTTTGACCTTAAGTGACCTGAACTTGCCCTGAACTTGACATTAACTTCACGTAAATGAAGTCAGGTGGTAAAATGACTTCTACTATCGAATTCTACGCGTAAAAGCATCCATAAACCATGTGCTGCATGACTTTCGTTGATATTTTGAGTGTAGTAACCTTTTGTGACCTGACCTTGACCTTGCTCTTTTCCAACAATCTCACTTTAGCTCATGTGGGATATGTATCATACCTTTGACATCACTTTGGGTGATTATAGGCGTAATCGAAGGCCATGGATGGCAAGTATTGTCCATAAACTCAAATACCTCGATTTTGACGTTTGACTTGACCGTGACCTGACATGTGACCTTAATTTGACATTTTTAAGTTTGCGTTAGGCTTCTCTCATTGAGCGCTTTCGAATGCCGCCTTGCGCGTCCCGCTGCGATCATTGGTTCTGAAGATACCAGGGGGGGCTAAAAAAAGCCCCCCCCCCCCCCCAGTGAGTCGTGTTACAGAATATACCCCAGTGACTGCCGGGTTAAGTCGCTAGTCGCGGAGTGCTTCGCAGGATCACAACCTCGGAGGGTTTAGGGTAAGTCCCTCGTGACACCTGGGAGCGAAAGCTCCGTAGGATCAAGACCTCGGAGAATTTAAGATATGTCCCTTGTGACGCCCTGGGAGCTGAAACTATTAAGTCGCTAGTCGCGGAGTGCTTCGCAGGATCACAACCTCGCAGGGTTTAGGGTAAGTCCCTCGTGACACCTGGGAGCGAAAGCTCCATAGGATCACGACCTCGGAGAATTTAGGATATGTCCCTTGTGACGCACTGGGAGCTGAAACTCTTAAGTCGCTTGTCGCGGAGTGCTTCGCAGGATCACAACCTCGGAGGGTTTAGGGTAAGTCCCTCGTGACACCTGGGAGCGAAAGCTCCGTAGGATCACGACCTCGGAGAATTTAGGATATGTCCCTTGTGACGCCCTGGGAGCTGAAACTCTTAAGTCGCTAGTCGCGGGGTGCTTCGCAGGATCACAACCTCGGAGGGTTTAGGGTAAGTCCCTCGTGGGACCTGTGAGCGAAAGCTCCGTAGGATCACGACCTCGGAGAATTTAGGATATGTCCCTTGTGACGCCCTGGGAGCTGAAACTTTTAAGTCGCTAGTCGCGGAGTGCTTCGCAGGATCACAACCTCGGAGGGTTTAGGGTAAGTCCCTCGTGAAGCCTGGGAGCGAAAGCTCCGTAGGATCACAACCTCGGAGGATTTAGGATATGTCCCTTGTGACGCCCTGGGAGCTGAAACTCTTAAGTCGCTGGTCGCGGAGAGCTTTGCAGGATCACGACCTCGGAGGATAGTAGGCCCCGTGGCAGCCCGGGTGCATCACTGGCAGGGCGACGGGAAACATTATGTCCATCTCATTTGTCGGGTGACTGCAGTTAGACGGGATTTATTCCGCAGTGAGCCAGGTAGCTCCGGCAGTGAGACTTCGGTTTTTAGTAGGCTGCTGTGGCAGTATCAGAAGACGCCTTGGGAATGCGCAATAAGACGTGAGCGCTCGTTATTAGGCAACCACAGTAAAGGCTACAACAGCGGGTTTTCTAGTGGACGACACGAGAGAAGTATCCCAGGGGAACTAGAAATTAATTTACCATGTTCGTTATTCTGTCTTTGGCTTAGTTAAGCACGAAGTGTCTAGGGAGCCCTAACCACGCCACAGGACTGACGAAGCTTCCCGCACAGCGGAGTGCTACGCGTCACTGGAGGGAATAGGAAAAAGGGAGGGGTCAGGGAGGCGCCGCCCTGATGTTTGTTAGCTAGTCGAGTGTAAGTGTAAGGAAAACTTCAGAGAAGAATGAATGAGGGAATGGAAGATGACTATGTAGCTAGGTTAAATCCAGAGACAAATGAAGCATGGTGTCGCCGTGTTGCAAACTTCACTGGCCGTGTCGCCAATGGACCACGCACAGGGTAAACCCAGTATAGATCAGACAGTGCAATAATATTGGCTCATGGACGGAAAATTGGACCCTGTCACGTTGATTAAGTCTCCAAATCACTCTTATGTCCCCTCCCGACACCCGAGCAGTGGGGTGGCCTATGTGTTCGCCAAAGACTGACCTGCCTTCGAAAATATGTTTATGTTATGTGCGGGCTGGGTTGTTCTGCCCGGGTAGCTGAGCCTCACGTACCACCAGGAAAGGGGTCGAAATTGCCACCCAGAAACACCAACCGGGTCTCGGCCGGTAACCCACCACCGCTACCCGCCGGAACGGGCGGACAACCGCGGCAAAACCCCGCTATAGAAGCTCTATCTGGACATTGATTTTCATGGAATTCGAAGGGGTCCGCCAAAATTCGAATCTGTCGCTGGCGGACTCTATTGGCGTCTATATGCAAAACTATCATATGTAGGGTGAAACGGTTTACACGAAGTTATTCTACACCTGATACTCTATCTGGACATTTATTTTCATGGAATTCGAAGGGGTCCGCCAAAATTCGAATCTGTCGCTGGCGGCCTCTATTGGCGTATATATGCCAAACTATCATATGTAGGGTGATACGAATTTCACGATGTTATTCTACGCCTGATACTCTATCTGGACATTGATTTTCATGGAATTCGCAGGGGTCCGCCAAAATTCGAATCTGTCGCTGGTTCAAGTTCAAGTTCAAGTTCATGTATTTCAAGGAGCGTCCACATAGTGGGTATTCTGCACCTAGACATAGCTAGCACCTAGTCATAGCTAGCATGGCCCATGATCCAGCACATACACACACAGTGAAAGTGATACAATCAGCAGATACAGTCGATAGTCATCAGCGATTTAAAGCACACAGGAACGCGCGGCGCGAGCGGGCATGGACGGCAGCCGCTGGCAGTCGGTTCCATGCGGCGGCAGCTCGGTACGGGAACTGCCGCTGAGTGGCGGTCAGCCGGACGCGAGGCAGATGGAGTGAGCCAACGCCGTCCGAAACAGCTCGAGTCTGGCGTTGGGAAGACTCGGCACGCGTCGCAAATAGAGCACGCAGAGCGTGGGGCGACTCGCTGACATGCAGCGCCCTGTGCACGTTCAGGCAGTCACGGTGGCGAACAGTTTCCGCGACTCTCTGCCATCCGAGTGCTTCGAGGGCAGGGGATATGTGGTCGCAGCGGCGAGTGCCACTCACAAGCCTGGCAGCGAAGTTGATAATTATCTGCACTCTACCTAGGTGACACTTGGCCGCGCCACCCCAGACAGACAGGCAGTAGAGGATGTGCGGGAAGACGTGAACTTGGACTAAGAGCTTCAGAACCTCAGGAGTGAAATGGTGCCGAGTTTTGAAGAGGGACACGAGGATTGCGTTGCAGCGCCGAACGATTAAGGAGATATGGGGTTCCCAGGTGAGGTGTTGGTCGAGGAGTACACCCAGTACCTTCACTGAAGATGATGGGTAGATATCTGTGCCAGAAGTAGTAATGTGGAAGTTGTTGGTCTTTTTGAGGGAGGGTTTGGTGCCAACCAGCATGAAGTCTGTCTTTGTGGGGTTCATTTTGAGGCTATTAGACTGGAACCAGTTTTGTAGGCACTGGATCGACTCCTCGATCCGGGCTTTCAAGTTAGAGAGACCGACGACATCAGGAGTGGCGGAGTCAAGGTGTCGTCGGCGTAGGATAGAAGGCGGCCGTGGGGAAGGAAGTTGGGTAGGTCATTGATGAAAATGAGGAAGAGGATTGGACCGACTAGGGATCCCTGGGCCACCCCATGGGATAGGAGTAGAGTGATTGAGCCGCCGCTGACCGTCTGTCTCCTACCGCTCAGGTAGTCTCTAAACCATTCCGAGGACACACCGCACTTAGAGAGACCGACGACATCAGGAGTGGCGGAGTCAAGGAGTTGGGTGTCGTCGGCGTAGGATAGAAGGCGGCCGTGGGGAAGGAAGTTGGGTAGGTCATTGATGAAAATGAGGAAGAGGATTGGACCGACTAGGGATCCCTGGGCCACCCCATGGGATAGGAGTAGAGTGATTGAGCCGCCGCTGACCGTCTGTCTCCTACCGCTCAGGTAGTCTCTAAACCATTCCGAGGACACACCGCACTGTTCGAGCTTACTGAGAAGGACGTCATGATCAATACTGTCGAAGGCTTTGCTGAGGTCGATCGTCGTAATCGACGCGACATGGCCGTTGTCGACAGCCCTTGCCAGCCATTCCACAGCATCGATCAGAGCGTCCTCTGTCGAGTGACATGGACGGTAAGCATACTGCATTGGCGTTAGTACATGGTGGTCAAGTAGGTAAGAGCTGAGCTGCGAGCAGACGACCTTCTCCGCGATTTTCGACAGTACAGAGAGTATAAAAATGGGCCGAAAGTTGTTGAGGTCAGACCGATCGCCCGATTTAAACACTGGAGTGACGCGCGCGATCTTCCAGGAAGAAGGGAAAGTACATGACGATATAGAAGAGTTGATCAGGTGTAGGAGATGACAGCCGATTACAGGGAAACACTTCTTTATAGCAAGGAGAGGCACACCGTCGACACCGACGGCCCTCGATGCACTCATCTTCCCGATTGCGGTTGAAAGTTCCGGCAGAGTGGCCGAGCACAGTGAGAGGGCTGAGGCACAGACACGGTGCGGGCGCGGTCCAGCCGGAGTCGTGCCAGCACTGTCGCGCATGGCCGCTGCCTCCGCTGCGATACGAGGTCCGACGGAAGCGAAGTGGGCGTTGAGTTCGTCTGCCCGGTTGGCCAGGTCGTCATCGGGTGTGGCGCGCCCTCTCGCTGGCTGCATTGCGAACTGCCTGAGGCAGTTCCAAAAATTACGCCGCTCGCTCAGCAGACCACTGCACAGGTACGAGCGACGTGCGAGGGTGATTAGTCCCTTCACTCTGTTTCGGCATTGCTGGTGCGAGCGGCGTGCCTCCGGGGTGCGGCAGTGCTCCCAGGTCTCGCGGGCGCGGTCGCGCTCCTCCATGGCTGCGGAGACTTGCGCGTCGCCTCGCAGCCACGGGCAGCTCGGTCGGCATGACGTCACGGTGGTGGTCGGGCAGTGGATGTCGACTGCGGTGTTTCATACTGTCATGAACGCGTCCACCTTGTCGTCGACGGTGCCAGCGGCGTGGAGCGGCTCCCAGTCCGCGAGCAGCAGGCTCAGGTTGAGCGCGTCCCAGTTGACGCGTTTCCACGGCCGCATGGTGGTGGTGATTGGTCGTCGGCGCTCTCTGGGGACGGGAGCGCAGAGCAGCACAGGCTGGTGGTCCGCCACGGGCTCGGGGAGAACCTGGATTGAGTCCTGGAGGTCCGTCACGTTGGTGACGATCAGGTCAAGCAGTGTCGGTGTCGGATGGAGGTGGGTAGGCTTGTCGACTAGCTGTTTGAGACTCAGATCACTCAGGATGGTCTGGAAGCCGCGAACACCAGGGCCGTCCGGGTTGAGAAGATTGACATTGAAGTCACCCAGTACGAACACCGGTTTTCCCGTGGCGACGGCAGTTTGTAGCTGGTCTCGAATTTTTTTCAGGCATCGGGATGTCGGTCCTCCCGGCGGTCGATAGATGGCGCCTATCACTACGGTGCGGCGGCCGGGGCCGCTCACCGAGATCCACAGGGATTCCACCGTAGGATCAGCACCACCTATGTCGAGTTTCACCGCACGGAGTGAGTCTGCGATTAGTATGGCGACTCCACCTCCGCGCGGCTGGGTCTGCTGGGCAGCTGTCGGCCGGGTGACACTGCGGTCGTGCCGCAGTATGCTGAATCCCGGAAATACCAGCACCCTGTCGAGCACGTCGGGTTTCAGCCAAGTTTCAGACACGCACATAATGTCCATGTGGTGTTTTTGCAGGAGCTGGTTGACTTCGTCCAGTCGGGGTGTCAGCGACCGAGCATTGATGTGACCGATATTGTAGTCGTGTCTCGCGGACTCTATTGGCGTCTAGATGCCAAACTATCATATGTAGGGTGAAACGGATTTAACCATGTTAATCTACGCCTGAAGCTCTATCTGGACATTGATTTTCATGGAATTCGAAGGGGTCCGCCAAAATTCGAATGTCGCTGGTGGACTCTATTGGCGTCTAGATGCAAAACTATCATATGTAGGGTGAAACGGATTGAACCATGTTAATCTACGCCTGAAGCTCTATCTGGACATTGATTCTCATGGAATTCGAAGGGGTCCGCCAAAAATCGAATTTGTCGCTGGCGGACTCTATTGGCATCTATATGCCAAACTATCATATGTAGGGTGAAACGGATTTAACCATGCTGATCTACGCCTGAAGCTCTGTCTGGACATTTATTTTCATGGAATTCGAAGGGGTCCGCCAAAATTCGAATCTGTCGCTGGTGGATTCTATTGGCGTCTAGATGCCAAACTATCGTATGTAGGGTGAAACGGATTTAACCATGTTAATCTACGCCTGAAGCTCTATCTGGACATTGATTTTCATGGAATTCGAAGGGTTCCGCCAAAATTCGAATCTGTTGCTGGCGGACTCTATTGGCGTCTATATGCCAAACTATCATGTGTAGGGTGAAACAGTTTTCACGAAGTTATTCTACGCCTGATACTCTATCTGCATATTTATTTTAATGGAATTCGAAGGGGTCCGCCAAAATTCGAATCTGTCGCTGGTGGACTCTATTGGCGTCTATATGCCAAACTATCATATGTAGGGTGATACGGATTTCACGATGTTATTCTACGCCTGATACTCTATCTGGAAATTGATTTTCATGGAATTCGCACGGGTCCGCCAAAATTCGAATCTGTCGCTGGCGGACTCTATTGGCGTCTTTATGCCAAACTATCATATGTAGGATGAAACGGTTTTCACGAAGTTATTCTACGCCTGATACTCTATCTGGACATTGATTTTCATGGAATTCGAAGGGGTCCGCCAAAATTCGAATCTGTCGCTGGCGGACTCTATTGGCGTCTATATGCCAAACTATCATATGTAGGGTGATACGGATTTAACGATGTTATTCTACGCCTGATACTCTATCTGGACATTGATTTTCATGGAATTCGCAGCGGTCCGCCAAAATTCGAATATGTCGCTGTTGGACTCTATTGGCGTCTAGATGCCAAACTATCATATGTAGGGTGAAACGGATTTAACCATGTTAATCTACGCCTGAAGCTCTATCTGGACATTTATTTTCATGGAATTCGAAGGGGTCCGCCAAAAATCGAATCTGTCGCTGGCGGACTCTATTGGCGTCTATATGCCAAACTATCATATGTAGGGTGAAACGGATTGAACCATGTTAATCTAAGCCTGAAGCTCTATCTGGACATTGATTTTCATGGAATTCGAAGGGGTCCGCCAAAATTCGAATCTGTCGCTGGCGGACTCTATTGGCGTCTATATGCCAAACTATCATATGTAGGGTGAAACGGTTTTCACGAAGTTATTCTACGCCTGATACTCTATCTGGACATTGATTTTCATGGAATTCGAAGGGGTCCGCCAAAATTCGAATCTGTCGCTGGCGGACTCTATTGGCGTCTATATGCCAAACTATCATATGTAGGGTGAAACGGTTTTCACGAAGTTATTCTACGCCTGATACTCTATCTGGACATTGATTTTCATGGAATTCGAAGGGGTCCGCCAAAATTCGAATATGTCGCTGGTGGACTCTATTGGCGTCTAGATGCAAAACTATCATATATAGGGTGAAACGGGGTTAACCATGTTAATCTACGCCTGAAGCTCTATCTGGACATTGATTTTAATGGAATTCGAAGGGGTCCGCCAAAACTCAAAAACTCTATTTGGCGTCTAGACGCTAAACTGTCATATGTAGGGTGGAACGGATTTCACCACGTTCATTAACGCTTAAATCTCCATATGGACACCGATTTTCATGAAAATCGAAGGGGTCCGCCAAAACTCGAATATGTCGCTGGCGAACTGTTTTTTTAGTTTAGACGCCAAACTATCATATGTAGGGTGAAAAAGATTTCACCATGTTGATTTACATGCTCTTGTCTATCTTTCTGTAGAGTTGTAGATGATTCTGAGGGGTCCGCGAATCTGTCGCTGAATGTGAATGTGAATCTGTCGCTGTCTTCACACACGTGAGTATATCCAGTATATACGCACAGCGCGGCGTCTCAAAGCAAGTGGCGCGCAAGTAACAATGAGTGGCGCTCAGCTGTGTATAAAAACACTGCAAGGCATGGCGAGGACTCAAGAAGTGATGATCACTGGCGACGTTCTCTAGGAAACGTGTGCAGTGTTATCAGAGGCGTCGACCAATCAGCAACAACGTTTCCCGTCGTTGATTGGTCCAGATCCAACTATGCACCTTGCTCTCAAAGCACCACTGTGAGTTTCAGTATAGTAAAATAAGTAATCGTCTAACTTGAAGTGAATTTTAACATATTTCCCTCAAATTGTATTGAAACTTCTTTGTCATATGAAAGTTCTTATAATTGTCTTCTTGCTGTATTTTTTTTGCAAGCCACAACACTCTGGTTTTCCCAAACTGGCCCAAAAACTTTCACATCACATTGTTTTAATGCCAAAAACACTATGATGCCTCAAAATTTGCCGAACGTGCTATGCTTCATTTAAAAGAAAATTAAATTTTACATCAGATATGGCAATATCCAGCCAGGACTCCATGCCGTTTTTGAAATATAAATTGTTGAAGCAAAACAAAATGGACAAAATCCTAAAAACTTCATGGATGTGTTTTTTTAGAAAGCCAATTTATTGTTCTTATCAAGTTGCTGTTTTTGTGACTTATGGTCGTTTTTAGATAAAGTATTCATTTTTCATTTCAGATATGTCTTCAAAGTTCTATCCAAAACATCCTATTTTTCATAACGCAGTTATTTGAAAGAGCCACCACGCTGAATTTCTATTTTCTCTAAATAGGATTAATATCCCAATGACTTTGTTTTTTATACGAATTTACAAAACTAAGGAAATAGTAAATTTGCTTTGATATCCATAATCTACTTATTTTTTTAGCTTGCAAAAATCAGCTGAAAGAAGTGGTACCTATATGCCTGTGTTGAAGGCCGATACTCGGCGCTACCTAGCAGGGGTGGATCCAGGATTTTCTAAGGCAGGGGCTTCAGGCCTGAGGGCGGCATATTTCCTCGGTGACGGGGGCGGCATGGTGCCTTCCGAGGGCGGCATAATGCCTTCCGAGGGCGGCGATGTACCCTCCGAGGGCGGCATAATGCGTTGTGAGGGCGGCAAGATGTCTTCTGAGGGTGCCAGGGTGCCTTCCAAGAGTGCTACGATGCTGTTGGTAGACGCAAGGGCGCCCTGGCGGCCTCCCGAAAACGCTACGGCGCCTTCGGCGCCGGCAAATCCTATACAAAAATGGCGCCGTTTTCTAAGGCAGTGGGCTTCAGCCCCTACGGTCCCCCCTGGATCCGCCACTGCTACCTAGTATTTCTATTTACCGTGGGTCAAACCTATAACTGAAACTCAGCCATTGAGGCGCGTCCACACGCCGCTGCTGGCCGGTTCAATATCCAGACGTCTGATCTCGGAGACCGGTGGTGGACACACTGCCGCCAGCTGCTGCAGCTGGTGACCCCTGTTCTGTTCCGCCGCACTCTGATCCTGCTGCAGAGCCGGCCCTGTCATCCGCTCCGAGTTAATTCCGCATCGGTTCATACCACAGCAGAACAGTACATCTCGAGCAGATCTGTACATATCGGGCAGATCAGTACATCTGGAGCAGATCAATACATCTCGAGCAGGTCAGTACATATCGGACATGGATCGGCGCATCTCGTTTCTCTGGTGAGTTAGAGCTAGTTAACGCGAGCATTAACGAGGAAATGCCGATGCCGCAGAGTTCTACTTTCTGAGCTGGTGTCATTGGATTAAATGCCACTGGCACAAGGTGGTTTGAAGTGGCTGGCGAAACCCAGTCGCAGGTTGTGGTGTGACAAAAGAGTAGCACCAGTCGCAGGTTGTGGCGTGACAAAAGAGTAGCACCAGTCGCAGGTTGTGGCGTGACAAAAGAGTACCACCAGTCGCAGGTTGAGGCGTGACAAAAGAGTACCACCAGTCGCAGGTTGTGGCGTGACAAAAGCGTACCACCAGTCGCAGGTTGTGGTGTGACAAAAGAGTAGCACCAGTCGCAGGTTGTGGCGTGACAAAAGAGTAGCACCAGTCGCAGGTTGTGGCGTGACAAAAGAGTAGCACCAATCGCAGGTTGTGGCGTGACAAAAGAGTAGCATTTTATGATATTCATTAAACAAGAGTGCATGGCTGTTTGTATTAATTGAGTCCGAATATTTTCGATATATTTATGGCATCTGAGTTCTCCCCTTGGCAGTGCTTATTTCATAGACACTGGCCCTTAGTATCCGTTTGCGCAATTCCTGTTCATCGTCAGAAGAGCCGAACGAGCCGCAAAGCCTTGACACTGCCTTGACCTCTCCGTCCAATGATTTTCATTTGTCAAGCCACGCGGCCGCTACCAGACCACCGCAGGTCAATCTGGTCAATGGCAAAAGGTTCAAACAAGAGCACGCATCTCTGTTTACTCGAATATCCCTGACCTGCCGGGGAGAAGTGAAATCGGCTGGGCAGTGGAAAGTGGACACTCTCATGATCTGAGCTACATGCGACACTGCACTACGGCAAGTTGACGCATTGTAAGATCACCGCTGGCTGTGTCAAACACCGGTGTTCATTCCCGGTCTGGCTCCCTGTATATATAATGTGTGGTTTGGCTGCACCACCGCAGTGCAGCAGCGGCTCGAGATTGACCACGCCAGATCACACGATATACATATACTACCCTGGGGCAGCGCGAGCTTTCCCTGCGGCATATGACCACAGACGTCGCGCCGTCGTAAACCACAAAAACAAACGAAGAGCTGGGTTGTTTCACTGGTATGATAAGAAATACAGTTGTGCTCCAGGGAGAACCACAATAATAGTCCAACGATAATAGAGCCAGCAGAGGCGGAAACTCTCTGGAGATGCGGGGGCAAATCGTCTTTTTAATCTGATCATGCAACGGTTAAAAGAGGAATGATAACGTATTCAACGATGGGGGTAATCTGACCCATTATCCACCCTGCGCTTCCGTCGCCACTGCAGAAAAGAGCATTTCCAAACCAACGCGTGTTGTGCAATGTGCATTGTGCAAAGTGCATGTGCATGCTCAATACTATCTCGCTCGCTTATCTCGCGTGCAAAGTTGTGTGTGGGGGATGCTTTGATAATAATTGTCCATGGTAAATGAGCTGCCTTTCGGAGTTTAATCATCATCACATTCAATTTCGGTGCTTCCTAGCTGTTTTCCTAGAATACAATCTTTCAGCTTATTGTGCCACTGTGTATACAAACAGTGCAAACAAAGGGGTAAAGGCAAGCCCAACAGTGTTATTCCAGCTAGGCAATACAAAAACAAACGGGAAGCTCATCCGTGGTCTTATTTGACAGGCTCACCAGAAACAATGTTGATCGCCTAAACTGACATTTATTCATTACCCCCAGATTCACGGTGCTGCATATGGCTGCACGGTCAGGCGCAAGCATCGGCAACATTTCACTATAATACCATATGTTTACATTATCACCAAGGGGCTCTGCCTTTGAAGGGCAGCCCTTCCACAGAGCAACACATCAGGATGACAAACACTTCATCTCACCCGTCACTCACAAACACTTCATTCTCACCCGTCACACAGTAACACAGTAACAGAAACAGGGACAGCGACCTTACCTGTGCACAGTAACAGAAACAGGGACAGCGACCTTACCTGTGACGCACAGTAACAGAAACAGGGACAGTGACCTTACCTGTGACGCACAGTAACAGAAACAGGGACAGTGACCTTACCTGTGACGCACAGTAACAGAAACAGGGACAGTGACCTTACCTGTGACGCACAGTAACAGAAACAGGGACAGCGACCTTACCTGTGCACAGTAACAGAAACAGGGACAGTGACCTTACCTGTGACGCACAGTAACAGAAACAGGGACAGTGACCTTACCTGTGACGCACAGTAACAGAAACAGGGACAGTGACCTTACCTGTGACGCACAGTAACAGAAACAGGGACAGTGACCTTACCTGTGACGCACAGTAACAGAAACAGGGACAGCGACCTTACCTGTGACGCACAGTAACAGAAACAGGGACAGCGACCTTACCTGTGACGCACAGTAACAGAAACAGGGACAGTGACCTTACCTGTGACGCACAGTAACAGAAACAGGGACAGTGACCTTACCTGTGACGCACAGTAACAGAAACAGGGACAGTGACCTTACCTGTGCACAGTAACAGAAACAGGGACAGTGACCTTACCTGTGACGCACAGTAACAGAAACAGGGACAGCGACCTTACCTGTGACGCACAGTAACAGAAACAGGGACAGTGACCTTACCTGTGACGCACAGTAACAGAAACAGGGACAGTGACCTTACCTGTGACGTACAGTAACAGAAACAGGGACAGCGACCTTACCTGTGACGCACAGTAACAGAAACAGGGACAGTGACCTTACCTGTGACGCACAGTAACAGAAACAGGGACAGCGACCTTACCTGTGCACAGTAACAGAAACAGGGACAGTGACCTTACCTGTGACGCACAGTAACAGAAACAGGGACAGTGACCTTACCTGTGACGTACAGTAACAGAAACAGGGACAGCGACCTTACCTGTGACGCACAGTAACAGAAACAGGGACAGTGACCTTACCTGTGACGCACAGTAACAGAAACAGGGACAGCGACCTTACCTGTGCACAGTAACAGAAACAGGGACAGTGACCTTACCTGTGACGCACAGTAACAGAAACAGGGACAGTGACCTTACCTGTGACGCACAGTAACAGAAACAGGGACAGTGACCTTACCTGTGACGCACAGTAACGGAAACCGGGACAGTGACCTTACCTGTGACGCACAGTAACAGAAACAGGGACAGTGACCTTACCTGTGCACAGTAACAGAAACAGGGACAGTGACCTTACCTGTGACGCACAGTAACGGAAACCGGGACAGTGACCTTACCTGTGACGCACAGTAACAGAAACAGGGACAGCGACCTTACCTGTGCACAGTAACAGAAACAGGGACAGTGACCTTACCTGTGACGCACAGTAACAGAAACAGGGACAGTGACCTTACCTGTGCACAGTAACAGAAACAGGGACAGTGACCTTACCTGTGACGCACAGTAACAGAAACAGGGACAGTGACCTTACCTGTGACGCACAGTAACATAAACAGGGACAGTGACCTTACCTGTGCACAGTAACAGAAACAGGGACAGTGACATTACCTGTGCACAGTAACAGAAACAGGGACAGTGACCTTACCTGTGACGCACAGTAACAGAATCAGGGACAGTGACCTTACCTGTGACGCACAGTAACGGAAACCGGGACAGTGACCTTACCTGTGACGCACAACAACAGAAACAGGGACAGTGACCTTACCTGTGACGCACAGTAACAGAAACCGGGACAGTGACCTTACCTGTGCACAGTAACAGAAACAGGGACAGTGACCTTACCTGTGACGTACAGTAACAGAAACAGGGACAGTGACCTTACCTGGGCACAGTAACAGAAACAGGGACAGTGACCTTACCTGTGACGCACAGTAACAGAAACTGGGACAGTGACCTTACCTGTGACGCACAACAACAGAAACAGGGACAGTGACCTTACCTGTGACGCACAGTAACAGGAACAGGGACAGTGACCTTACCTGTGACGCACAGTAACAGAAACAGGGACAGTGACCTTACCTGTGACGCACAGTAACAGCAACAGGGACAGTGACCTTACCTGTGACGCACAGTAACAGGAACAGGGACAGTGACCTTACCTGTGACGCACAGTAACAGAAACCGGGACAGTGACCTTACCTGTGACGCACAGTAACAGAAACAGGGACAGTGGCCTTACCTGTGACGCACAGTAACAGAAACCGGGACAGTGACCTTACCTGTGACGAACAGTAACAGAAACAGGGACAGTGACCTTACCTGTGACGAACAGTAACAGAAACAGGGACAGTGACCTTACCTGTGCACAGTAACAGAAACAGGGGCAGTGACTTTACCTGTGCACAGTAACAGAAACAGGGACAGTGACCTCAGTGGCGGATCCAGGATTTTCTAAGGTAGGGGGCTTCAGGCCCAAGAGCGGCATATTTCCTCGGTAACAGGGGCGGCATGGTCCAAAGGGGCGGCAATCCAATATGTCAATTAAACGGGTAAAATATGCCTCTTCCTTAACCCGCGCCCCCCCGGGGGGGGGGGGGGGCAGAATCTGCCCCTCCCGGATTTTCTCAGTATCTTGAAAACTATGATAGATATTGACGTGAAACGTTCCGTACCTTATGTTGCATCCATTTTACGTCTTCTCTCAACATGTCAGTTGGGCAAACTACAGAGGCGATACAAAATAGATCAATACATTTTTAGATTTTGTTATGCCCATATTTGGGCATACATGCAGTATCAAACTGCGAGGCCTGTCATTAGGACAATTCGGAGCAACATACGCATACTCGGAGGTTAAAAAGTGTCGGAGAACATGTTGTCCATCAATATATCGGAATAATAAATGAGACCATATTCGGTAATTCCCCTTATTCCACGTAAATGACGATCTAAATATAGATTCCGCGACGCAACGACCACAGTGTGAAATACATTTTTAGATCGGTAGTCAGCCGGCTAATCCAATTTTAGATCATGAAGTCAGGTGGCGAATCAAAATTAAATCGCTGAGGCTGCTGCGAGTGCCGAAATTGAGATCGCCAACCCTTACTTTGGCCATATCTGCCAAAGTAGGGATCTGATCATACAAGTACAAGACAATATGATGGCGCGATTCGTGCAGTTTCAACCGAAAAAAATCCAGGGGTGATGGGCATTTTTTTTAGGGGTGATAGTTCGAAGGTGTGAATGTCAGGAAAACAATGCATTTTTAGATCGGATCTCCTTATAAAGGCATGCTCCGCCCATTTTGATGACGTCACGACCTAATTTTTGATCGATCCATTTTTAGATCGCCTCCCCGTAGTTTGCCCAACTGATGTCATTAAAATTAGTGAAGTAGTTAAGGAGATAATAACGTTTAAGTGACGTCAGGTCATGCCATTTTTGGTGGAAAAACGATAGATGTTTGAAAAACCGTAGACTATCGAGTTGTAAAGCAAATTGCAAAAAAATCCAATGAAAGAAAATGCTATTTTCTTCAAAAAGGCACGATCTTTTCCGAGGGCGACATGATGCCTTCCGAGGGTGGCATGATGCCTTCCGAGGGTGGCATGATGCATTCCGAGGGCGTCATGATGCCTTCCGAGGGCGGCGATGTACCTTCTGAAGGCGGCATAATGCGTTGTGAGGGCGGCAAGCTGTCTTCTGAGGGTGCCAGGGGCCTTTCAACAGTGCTAAGATTATGTCGGTAGACACAAGGGCGCCCTGGCGGCCTCCCGAGAACGCTACAGCGCCTTCGGCGCCGGCAAATCCTTTGCAAGAACGTCGTCGCGGCGCCTTCGGCGCCGCGGTGCCCGAGGGCGCCGTTTTCTAAGGCAGGGGGCTTCAGCCCCTACCCCCCTGGATCCGCTACTGAGTGACCTTACCTGTGACGCACAGTAACAGAAACAGGGACAGTGACCTTACCTGTGACGCACAGTAACAGAAACAGGGACAGTGACCTTTCCTGTGCACAGTAACAGAAACAGGGACAGTGACCTTACCTGTGCACAGTAACAGAAACAGGGACAGTGACCTTACCTGTGACGCACGGGTTCTCTCGCAGGAACGTCTGCTTCATGCGGTGCGTCCTGCGTATCAGGCCGACCTCCACCGGTGCTTCAATCGCTGAGAAGATGGCGGCACCCACCACCAGAAACACCAGATAGAACAGCACCAGGCACAACAGACGCCCATTCCCACGACGAGGCTTGAACTTGGGCAGCCGCAGCGCCGCCACGCGATCCACCAAGTCAGACACCATGACGGCGTATTGGGGTCGCTTGAGGTCACTTGAGGTCACCGGGGTTCACTTGAAGTCACTGTGGGTCACCACAGGTCACTTGGGGTTCCTGGAAGGCCCCCACGGTCAGCGTCACACCTCAGTGTCACTGTCAACGGCGCCGTGGCGGACTCCACCTCCACAAAAGAGCGGCTACCTATACCTCCACTCCAGTCGGCACAGACCGGTCCTGGTCCAGAACACTGCCGTCACCGCCTGAGGTCACCGTGAGATCCAGGTCACCGTGTGGCGGCGGGTCGGGACGGTCGGGGCAGACGGCAGCGGACGGCGGCCGCCTCCGACTGCGGTCGGGCCGGTCGGTTCGGCCGGGCGGGACGCCGCACACGGCCGCCTCGCGCGCGCTGATTGTGGGCCGCCTCCGATCAATGGGAGCCGCTGGGCCGAGCCGGCGCCGCCGGCTGCCCCACACACTGCCGACGGCGGCGACGGCGTCACCGGCCACCAGTCAGCGGTGACTGGTTACCAGCAGTGACGGGTTACCGGTCACCGGGCATTGGTCAGCGGTCACCGGTCACCGGTCACCGGTCACCGGTCACCGACACGGGTCACCGATCAGCGGTCATCAGTCAGACGTAACCCGGCATTATCCACATCACCAGTAACCTTTCAACAGATCCTTAATTACTGTCACTGTCTTAATAGATCCTTAGCTACCTGTCCCTTAGACCCGACCTTTCCCTGCCTTAAGAGATCCTTACATACGCATCCGTGGCTCGACAGATCCCTGACTACAGGTCTCTGGTCTCTGGTCTCTGGTCTCTGGTCTCTGGTCTCTGGTCTCTGGTCTCTGGTCTCTGGTCTCTGGTCTCTGGTCTCTGGTCTCTGGTCTCTGGTCTCTGGTCTCTGGTCTCTGGTCTCTGGTCTCTGGTCTCTGGTCTCTGGTCTCTGGTCTCTGGTCTCTGGTCTCTGGTCTCTGGTCTCTGGTCTCTGGTCTCTGGTCTCTAGTCTCTGTTCTCTGGTCTCTGGTCTCTGGTCTCTGGTCTCTGGTCTCTGGTCTCTGGTCTCTGGTCTCTGGTCGCTGGTCTCTGGTCTCTGGTCTCTGGTCTCTGGTCTCTGGTCTCTGGTCTCTGGTCTCTGGTCTCTGGTCTCTGGTCTCTGGTCTCTGGTCTCTGGTCTCTGGTCTCTGGTCTCTGGTCTCTGGTCTCTGGTCTCTGGTCTCTGGTCTCTGGTCTCTGGTCTCTGGTCTCTGGTCTCTGGTCTCTGGTCTCTGGTCTCTGGTCTCTGGTCTCTGGTCTCTGGTATCTGGTCTCTGGTATCTGGAATCTGGTCTCTGGTCTCTGGTCTCTGGTCTCTGGTCTCTGGTCTCTGGTCTCTGGTCTCTGGTCTCTGGTATCTGGTATCTGGTATCTGGTATCTGGTATCTGGTATCTGGTATCTGGTCTCTAGTCTCTGGTCTCTG
This sequence comes from Chirona hameri, assembly GCA_036785665.1. NCBI lineage: Eukaryota > Metazoa > Arthropoda > Thecostraca > Balanomorpha > Balanidae > Chirona > Chirona hameri. Next base: position 39,514 of record JAXIVJ010001638.1, on the reverse strand, counting down.
GTCTCTGGTCTCTGGTCTCTGGTCTCTGGTCTCTGGTATCTGGTATCTGGAATCTGGTCTCTGGTCTATGGTCTCTGGTCTCTGGTCTCTGGTATCTGGTATCTGGTATCTGGTATCTGGTATCTGGTATCTGGTCTCTGGTATCTGGTCTCTGGTATCTGGTCTCTGGTATCTGGTCTCTGGTATCTGGTCTCTGGTATCTGGTCTCTGGTATCTGGTCTCTGGTCTCTGGTCTCTGGTATCTGATCTCTGGTCTCTGGTCTCTGGTATCTGGTCTCTGGTCTCTGGTCTCTGGTCTCTGGTATCTGGTCTCTGGTCTCTGGTCTCTGGTCTCTGGTATCTGGTATCTGGTCTCTGGTCTCTGGTCTCTGGTCTCTGGTCTCTGGTCTCTGGTCTCTGGTCTCTGGTCTCTGGTCTCTGGTCTCTGGTCTCTGGTCTCTGGTATCTGGTATCTGGTATCTGGTCTCTGGTCTCTGGTCTCTGGTCTCTGGTCTCTGGTCTCTGGTCTCTGGTCTCTGGTATCTGGTATCTGGTATCTGGTCTCTGGTCTCTGGTCTCTGGTCTCTGGTCTCTGGTCTCTGGTCTCTGGTATCTGGTCTCTGGTCTCTGGTCTCTGGTCTCTGGTCTCTGGTCTCTGGTATATGGTATCTGGTATCTGGTCTCTGGTCTCTGGTCTCTGGTCTCTGGTCTCTGGTCTCTGGTCTCTGGTCTCTGGTCTCTGGTCTCTGGTCTCTGGTCTCTGGTATCTGGTATCTGGTATCTGGTCTCTGGTCTCTGGTCTCTGGTCTCTGGTCTCTGGTCTCTGGTCTCTGGTCTCTGGTCTCTGGTCTCTGGTCTCTGGTCTCTGGTCTCTGGTCTCTGGTCTCTGGTCTCTGGTCTCTGGTCTCTGGTCTCTGGTCTCTGGTCTCTGGTCTCTGGTCTCTGGTCTCTGGTCTCTGGTCTCTGGTCTCTGGTCTCTGGTCTCTGGTCTCTGGTCTCTGGTCTCTGGTCTCTGGTCTCTGGTCTCTGGTCTCTGGTCTCTGGTCTCTGGTCTCTGGTCTCTGGTCTCTGGTCTCTGGTCTCTGGTCTCTGGTCTCTGGTCTCTGGTCTCTGGTCTCTGGTCTCTGGTCTCTGGTCTCTGGTCTCTGGTCTCTGGTCTCTGGTCTCTGGTCTCTGGTCTCTGGTCTCTGGTCTCTGGTCTCTGGTCTCTGGTCTCTGGTCTCTGGTCTCTGGTCTCTGGTCTCTGGTCTCTGGTCTCTGGTCTCTGGTTTCTGGTCTCTGGTCTCTGGTCTCTGGTCTCTGATCTCTGGTCTCTGGTCTCTGGTCTCTGGTCTCTGGTCTCTGGTCTCTGGATACAGTCCGCACATCACTGATGGCCCGTGAATAGTCAAATCCGCACAGCACTGATACCTGTGAGCAGTCAAATATCGTCGATCTCTGGTTACGGAGTATTAGCCACCGGTTACTTCCCAATGGTCACATGAGTACTGGCGTTGTGGTGCTGGATTGCTTTTGAAGGGAACTGACCTTGTGTTGTCTTGCAGCCTTTGTCGAACACATGTTTACCACTGTCAACTGAAATTAACTTTGTTTTTATTGTCACAGTCCTTAAGTTCCCTTGCCTTTGTCAATGCAGATACCATTTGGACTTCCAACACAACGCGTCATTTTTTTGATCGCCGATGAAATAGAGCATCATTCTTCCTTGCGTGGTGCAGATTAAAGTGTACATCCAACATCGCGCTGTTTTGTTAATGACCTCTTAATATAATGACAGGAATTGTCCTGTATTGATGCAAGAACTACCCAAATGTGTGGTTTAATGTGATAAATTAACGTTTAACCCTCGCCCTAGTGGGGCGCTTGACAGCCCCCTCCCCCCTGAGTTTTTTTTTCTTGAATAACGTTTTACACATACGGCACATCTCGCTGAAATTAGCAGCAGCTGAGGTTACAACAATTATACGTATCCTATCAAAATTTTCAGTGTATACGACTATTATATCGTGACCTATGACCTTTTCGTCAAGGTCATGTCAGACCCCAAAGGGCCATTGGCCTGACCCCAAAGGTCACCATGAGCTAGAGATAGATGCTCAAAATGAGATGTCTTTGGATTTTCCCAACACGTTACTTTTACGGTGTCTCTCTATCTCTCTCCGTTCGGAAGTTATTCTGAGCGCCCTGTACAATCGCTATGTTTGGACGTGGTCGATCTTAGGTCATTCACTTGACCTGGAAGGTCACCCGTTGACTTGAAACCTTAACATCGCATACTGTTAGATTCCTCTCATACCGAATTGTTCTAAGTTGATTGGTTTGGAAGTTAACAAGGGGCTGTCAGCCCCCCCCCCGTATGGCGAAGGTGAGAAAGGTCCCCGCAGGGCGAGGGTTAACCCTCGCCCGGGTAGGGCAAAATCACTACGTGTACGGGTAGACGACCCCCCCCCCCTTAGCGTTTCGCCCCTAATTGAGCTAGAGCTTCGCGTCAAAGACGAGCGTGTTGCTTGTGACGAGAGGAAGCCTCTGATAGCCGACGATGTTAAGGTATTGGTTCATTAAGGGACCTCTGAGGTCATGTCAATGACCCAAATGTCATCAAAATTGAAAATGCGTAAAAAAGGAATGTTATCGAGCTAGAATCGTGAATGAGCATATCATAATGCTTAATGGGTGCCACATTCGTAATCAGCGTCACAAAATGTCCTAAAAACTGCCAAATTCCAAAAAAGTCATGTCAGGTCATCTGAGGTCAGTGACCTCGGTTGACCTGTGGAAGCACAGACCCCAGTGGAACATATAATTATGCAAAATGGATCCCAAATTTGAAATCAGCGTCACAAATTGTCCTAGAAACCGCCAGAAGCCCAACAAAGTCATCTGAGGTCATCGGAGGTCAATGACCTCAGTTGACCTCTGAAAAGGTCAATCGAGGTCACAATATCAGTGGAAACCACAACTGTCACCTGCAAACACCTGTGCATATGCTCCTGAACAACAAACACTCGAAAACTGCAGAAGTTACCAGCATCGATACTGCGAGACGCCAGTTGCGCCTGACATGACCTTGATAAACAGGTCATAGGTCACGGGTCATGTGGGTTGGAAATGCAAAATTTTCAGAGTATGTGGATTTTTTTATCTCCTCAAAACTAGGGTACTGAAAGTTGCATTCAAATCGGTTGAAAACTACGCGAGTTATTCTAGAAAAACCGAGGGGGGGGGGGAGCATTCACCCCCCCCCCCCCCCTCTACCAGGGCGAGGGTTAATGTGATTTTATTCGTAAAGTTGAGTTTGTGTGAAATTCTTTGTATGTGAAATTACATCTTTACTGCTGACCATCCTCGTCTCAGGTTTCTCTATGCCCAACTAGGAGATAGGGGACGAAAAGGATTCTGTTCGTAACTTTCACCGAATTGGAGATGCAATGCACTTCGTAGTGACCAATTCGCCGGTGCGAGAACATGAATTTATAGCTATCTATCTTAGTATACTGGTTGACATGAACTATTAAGCGTGATACCGCCTTCCCTGGCATTGGCCGCTGGGCGGGCACTGTACTTATGACAAAGTATATTCCACGAAATTGTCTGATATTCACTTATTATTTTAAGTTCAAACTTAACTTCGGTTTACCCATGTTGAGAACTCCTCGTCATTATCTGTATTACGAGCCAGGGAGTTCACAAACTTCCAAGCTTCAAAGCATGTTTCGCGTGAGTTTCGGACAAGTTTCCAGCACTCTGCAATTTCTGCACATTGCAACTTCAGAGTTGACACAAGCCGACGATTGCATAGTTCTGTATACCAGTAAGGCGCCGTAGTTGGCGATGAACGAGCGAGCGCGAAATAAATGTATGGTGAATTTCAACCCGATCAGGCTAGTAGTTCCCGAGATACAAAAAAGGTGCGCACTTGCTCACGTGCAGAGGCACCCTACCCATGACTTGTGGGTAGGCGGCGGCGGAGGGGTCACTGACCAAACACCAAATTTGAACACAATCGGCTCAGCCGTTCCTGAGATATAGAATAGGAGTGTGTACGTGCGCACGTGCAGATGCACCCCATCCCTGACTTGTGGGAAACTGGCAGTTGAGAGGTCCCTAACCGCACACCAAATTTGAACACAATCGGCTCAGCCATTCCTCAGATATAGCATAGGGGTGAGCACGTGCGCACGTGCAGAGGCACTCCACCCCTGACTTGTGGAAAGGCAACGGCTGAGAGCTCCCTAACCAGACACCAAATTAGAACGCAATCGGTTCAGCCGTTCCCGAGATATAAAATAGGGGTGTGCACGTGCGCACGTGCAGAGACACCCCACCCCTGACTTGTGGAAAAATTGGCGGAATAGGGGTCCCTAACTACACACAAAATTTGCACACAATCGGCTCAGCCGTTGCAGAGTTTTTGCGAGAAAACACTTTTCAACACCCCTCACGCGGCACGCGGCACGCGCAGTGGTGTCACCCACATGAGTCGGCACTGGTCTCAAACAGGGTAGGTTGGATGGGGCTGCTCAGCAAAGAAGTCAGCTTGTCAATCGGACGTGTGGTTGCAGAGATATGAGCTTCTCAATGGCGTCGCCACGGGTCGGGTCGGGTCGGGTCGGGCCGGGCCGCTCATATTCAGATTTTCCCCATATACCACGGAAAGACGAGCGAGCGCGAAGCGCTCGCTCGTAATCATATTTAAGATCGTGGTGCTTCGTAGAAAGACTGTACGAGTCCTGTGACGACGGTTTGTCTACACATAATCGTCCGTTCATGCACAAGCGAAGTGTTTTCCTCATTTGTGTTTTAAATGTTATGGTCTTTCACATACTTCTGTTCGTTTGTAGACCATGATGTTTTTCACTACGATTATAATAATCTTATAGGTCAGATAATAGATGGGGAAAATGGCTCAGTTTGCAATGTCTCAGGTAACCCCGAATGCTTAGTGTTTCACTCAAACCCAGTATTACCAACTCAATTGACAAAAAACGACAAAATCGTATTCCTCAATCCAAATCGTATTCCTAAATTGTCAAATTTTGTGGGTTATTATTTTCATGTTATCAACTAAAAAAAACGTCAGCGTAATTGTCATTGATCATGAACAGCTACATATATGACGATGATGTGTTCGTCGGCGAGCTTCTTCGTATAACACAGAACCAGCTGGAATGGTGAGTTAGTATAGTTACTTTGAACTTGTAATTAGCAATGAAATAAGACAAACATGTGACTGCGTGACTGAATACACTAATTAAACCTAACTTCTTGAAACACATATCACATTGCCAAGAATTGCTTGTTTACACAAGCATGCTACTTTCGTTTTCACCAGGAAAATTGGCAGGATTAAAAGAGACAAGATTATTTTGATAAACCCGTTTTTGTGGGGGAAGAAACGGTTTTCCGTTATATGATGTACGGACGTTTTAAGGTGGGCAAGGGGGTATTAAGCAGGTATATAGGCATATTACATGTATTTGGTTTAAAAGATATCTCAAGAACTTTGCACTACTTCTACTTCGGAATTTACTTTACTCCGTTTGGTTTGTTTCACGGAGTCTGCTTTACAGTGTCAGAAAAGTGGCCCGTTTCTTCATTTGTCTGAACTTGGAAGTTTTGTTCCGTGAAAACTTTGACTGTAAATAATGATTTTGTTTAGTCTGCGGGTGCAAATGGCTGACGCGCATACAAAATGGACTGATACATGACTTTCCGAACAATGGCCGGAACGTGAGTGATGCGACACAGATTAGAGAAGAAAAAAATCGTAGGGCGGAACCTCCAAATTTCCAACTTCCGAAATTTCTTCAGTGATTTAGGGAAGGAAAACTGGTACTTTTCCCAAAATTAAGCCAAAAACTGTTTAAAACCTCCCCAAAAAGTGTTTGTGTATTCAGGTTACAACCCCGCCACCGATACCATCGTCATCGGGGCCATGGATAACCCTGGAACACTAAAAACACGTTATGCAAAAGACCGCAGTACTTTCAACTGAAACTGCCCGGTCCTGACCGCACCCGTTCCGGTCCTCACTGCACCCGTCCCGTTCCTCACCGCACCCGTCCCGGTCCTGACCGCACCCGTCCTGGTCCTCACCGCACCCGTCCCGGTCCTCACCGCACCCGTCAGTGCCGGCCCCGGGCCTGTTTACGCCGCCCGAGCCCGTCCGAACAATGGTCCGGACCCCTGCTGTCCCCTCCGGCGACCCCCAGGTAGACATTCCTGACGGGTGCCGTTAGGACCGGGGACAGTTGGGGGGGGGGGGGGGGCAAAGAGACGCTCATCTGACGTCCGTGGACACGCGGGAAAAACTCGGATCTATTCCGACTTTACTCTGTCAGAGCGTCCGTCTGCTGGGGTCGGCAGCCAAACGCGACCCGCTGGAGAGGGGGCAGATTTTGAACACCTGTCTATCTCCCGAACCAATTGTCGGATCCAGACGAAACATGTGGCAATCAAAATATTTGCGCCGTCCGTCCGGGCTTGTACGCTGCGCGACCGTCCGAATGGGACGGGTGCGGTGAGGATCGGGCTTGAGACTTGAGCCCAGTTTCCCATATACGCATACGCAATGATACAAGGTACGTTTTTAGCACACGACCCGGGAGTCGGTCCCCGACTGACGCCAAGACCATATCTGTACAGGAAATACAGCTGACGATTCATCAACTTTCCACATCGTAATATATGCATATATTGGCATATATGAAAATATGTTGTGTAACAACAGTGGCGGATCTACGGTTGGGCAAAATGGGCAATTGCCCCCCCCCCCCCCCTCCAACCGCCTGAAATCGGCGCAAAATTGACACATTTCCTGATATAGAAGCAAATCTAAGCAACTTTTACTAAGGAAAGTTTGCTTTAAATCAGCTATCAATGCATAGGCAAGCGAAATCCGATGAGTTTTCAGAATTGTGTGAGAATTTATGGAATTTCCCCCCCCCCCAAACTCAAAACCTAGATCCACCACTGTGTAGCAACGCGTATACAAAATACGCAAAAATTACTGGTATACGTATTTAAAAAAATTGTTCCGCCGCTGGCGAAAAATTTGTTCCACGAACTTAGATCGTGGAACCACTTTTCGGACACTGCTGCTTTATGTTTATGTTTTGCTTGCAAGTTCGGTCTTCCACTCCACAACCAGTAAAACGCCTTTGTGGGCGATGACCGAGCAGGCGCGCACTGGTAAAGCTAAAACAGGTTTGAAATATGAAACGGTACGGGAGCAAACGTGGTAGTAACGCATAGTCCTTTTTGGCGGATTCTCGTGACGTACTCCCTTTTGGCGGATTCGAGAAAGGAGATCATGTACAATTTAATTCAACTAATTTTTTATGTTGGCATTCATGGAGGCCTGGCAATTTTTATGGAGGACTAAATGGACTGGGTCCATTTTGGGTCCAACAAAAAATGGGTCCATTTAGTCCTCCATAAAAATTGGCAGGCCTCCATGAATGCCAACATAAAAAATTAGTTGAATTAAATTGTACATGATCTCCTTTCTCGAATCCGCCAAAAGGGAGTACGTCCTGAGCGCTGCATGCTTCAGCGTATACAAAACAGAAGCTTAGATAAATCAAGGCATTTTTTTATTATCAAGAATGATTTGTGTTCATTTCGACGTCTAAGGGTGCCAATGCTCTGTGGTACCACGCCTATAAGAACGCATCATAACAAAATCAACATTGATTTGATGGTCCTATCCAATGGTGAAAACCCGATCTCAATCGGAGCAGTGGTTGCAAAGTTATTAGCTTCCGAAAAGCGTCTGTATGGCCGGGTCGGCCGGGTCAAATGTAAATTTGTCTAGCAAGTTGACGAGAAACCTCACGGGTGCTTCGCGCCCGCTCGGTAATCACCATTCCCTCTAAGGCAAATTAATCCTCATTATCCTCATTTGCGAGCAAACCAAAAGATGTGGCAGGCATATCAAGGCCTTAACCCGCGAGTTACTGGGGTATATTTCATAACGCGACTTACTGGGGGGGCTATTTCCCCCCCCCCCCCTCTGATCTCCGGAACTACTGAACCGAATATAAAAATTCAAACGGCATTCGATAGCCCTGGGAAATTTATCGAGGGAAACATAATATTGTTGACCTCGGGGTCACCGATGACGTCACAGGTCAGGTCAAGTACAAAATGTTTGACCGTGTCGAAAGGTCTCTATGGATGGAATTGTCGCGCAAAATTGCGATATTAAACGCACAAGCTGTTGATAAATCGGTATGATTCGTGTGTCTGACACTTCTAAGTACCTTTCTAAGCTGTTTATGATCTTGGGTCAGGTCAAGGTCATCCGAGGTCACGAGATCAAACTGCAGATTACGGTCATTAGGCGTTGTAACACATGTTTATGGGTTTGTTTTTCGTCTAGAACGCGAAAAATGACCTTAGAACATTGTTTGTTCCATATAAATAGAAGTAAAAAGCAAAAATGGAAATGCGTTTTTTTGTCATAGTAATGCTGTGAGAAGTGGTCGATTTTTGTCATTTAAAGGTCATAACTCGGTCAATTTTAAAGATATCGACTTTAAAATTGGTACACATATTCACCGCATACATCTCAATCTCATGTATTCCGGTTTTTGGATAATTCGGATTTTTTCTTGAAAATTTTGTTTAAAAAAAAAAATGTCTTTGGATTTCTCAAAATTTTGAATAAAAAAAACCCTCAAAAATCCGAGATTGCAGTTTGATAGCCCGGTCTATTGTCAGTAATTTTGTTTAATACAATTTAGTTTATCTCAAATATCGTACCCTTGACAGCGTTTTCCGCAAACCATTATTTTGCAACAAAAACCGAAGAACATGACGTCACTCTGACGTCATTCCGGGTTGACCTATCATAGCCTCATATTTTGTATTTTTCCAACATGTGTAGAATTGATGTGAGAGAAGTTTCTGCAAGTTTGGTGACGATACGGGTGTTCGTTTAGGAGGTATTGCAAAATAATGGGAGGGGGGGGGGGGCAAAAAATAGCCCCCCAGTAACTCGCGGGTTAACTCGGCTTTCAGGAGGGAGTTACAGTCAACCAAAGAAATAAATAAAAAAGTTCATCAATAGCCTAACACACGAATAACCAAAGGAAAACAGGGAGATATATTTCCATTGGACTGCACACATGGCAACGCTTAAAAGGAAGTGTCGACCTTAACATGGGGTTTTGAACTGAGATAGCAGAATTGTAGTTTGGATATAAAAATCATATGATCCAATGTTCGTTTTTCTGAAAACTCTACCTCAACGGCTCTAGAGCAGATTTGTGAACGAACCGCCAAGATTTATACCAGATGGGAGGTTTATACCAGATTGACTGGTGACGTCACATCATTATAGCTCAAATATTTTCTGTTAAAGTTAACCAATCTTGGCTCTGTTTCGCCAGACTTGGGGGCCTTGGCGACTGCCGGCTGCCCCCGCAGTTTTGCCCCGCATGAGAAAAGTGGTGTTCAGACTAGCATTCGCACGGTGTGTACAGTATGTTTGACCAATCAGCGATGAGCTGGCTCTAGCGAGCTCAACGGTGATTCGTCAAGCTCACGGTACACAGCACGGCTAGTGTTATTGAACACGGATATAATCTATGTATTATTTGTCACGGTAGATAATGGCGGCGGCGCATTCCTTGTGCGTTTGTGGACATTGTATTGACAAGGGCGTAATTCGTATAAGAGTTAATAATTTAAGATTGAGTGAGTTCCATTGGTTTTTGAACGATGGCACTGAAATGCTGCTTGTGTGGGTCGAGGGCGAACGTTTTTAAGTGAGTATTTGTTGGGCGAGAGGGGCCCTCTGGAAGCCAGAGAGGCCCTCTGGAGGTCAAAGGCCAGGGGTCCCCTGCAAGGGCGTAGGCAGGGGGGGCAAGGGGGTCATACCCCCCCCCCCCCCTGGAGGACAGGCAGGCCCCTCTGGCAACCGAGCGAGGGCCCCCTGGGGCCGAAGGCCCCAGTGTTTTGGATGGTGTCAGGCGCCCGCGCAAACGCCCTACGTCGCATGAAACAACGCCCACCAACCTAAACAATTCGTAACACGAATAAATAACAGCACTTGCTTGTCTGTTAAAGGCATGTATATGTAAATACGTACAAAAAGGCCCAGACCGTGTGGAGAGGGCCATCTACCAGCTTTTAGAAGGCCCTGCCGATCTGCAGATGGCCCCCTGCCGGCATTTAGAGGTCCCCTGTCGATTGTAGAGGGCCCTCTTCTGGCATTTATAGAGCACTGCCTATCCATAGAAGGTCCCTGCCGATCTGGAGAGGGCTCTCTGCCGGCCTTTAGAGGGCCCTGTCAATCTGTAGATCGACCTGCCAATCTGTAGAGGGCCTCTGCCGGCATTTAGAGGGCCCCTGCCGACCTGTACAAAACTGTACTGCCGAACTGTACTACAGGCCCTGGTGGTCTGTAGAGGGCCCTGGCGGCCTTTAGAGGGCCCTTCCGGTCTGTGAGGGCCCTTCCGGCTTCTAGAGGGCCCTGTCGACCTTTAGCCGGCCTTTAGAGGACCCTGCCGATCTGTAGATTGCCCTGCCAATCTACAGAGGGCCTCTGCCGGCATTTAGAGGGCCCTGCCGACCTGTAGAGGGCCCTCTTCTAGCATTTAGGGGCCTTGTCGATCTGCAGTGCCCCAGCCAATATATAGAGGGCTCTCTGCCGGCCTTAAGGTGGCCCTGGCGGTCTTTAGAGGGCCCTTCCGGCCTTTAAAGGGCCCTTCCGGCTTCTATAGGGCCCTTCCGGCTTCTATAGGGCCCTTCCGGCCTTTAGATGACCCTGTCGGCCTTTAGATGGCCCTGCCGATCTGTAGATCGCCCTGCCAATCTGCAGAGGGACTCTGTCGGCATATAGAGGGCCCTGTCGACCTGTAGAGGGCCTTCTTTTAGCCTCTAGGGGCCCTGTCGATCTGCAGAGTGTCCCAGCCAATCTGTAGATGGCCCTGTGTTGACCTTAAGAGGTTCCTGCCGATATGTAGAGGGCCCTCTGTCGGCCTTTAGAGGGCCCTGCCGATCTGCAGATGGTCTTCTTCCGGCCTTTAGAGGCCTCTGCCGATCTGTAGAGGGCCTTTGCTGTCTTTTAGAGGGTCCTGTGGTGGTAGAGGTGGTCTGCCGGTCGAGCGCTGGTGAGGCTCTCGAAAGAAGACAAGTCAAAGTTCTCATTGTTTTGCAGTGTATTCTAGTAACGTCGGAGAGGAGTACAAGGCTTTGCCAATGTACGAGTATTAATTCGGCATTGGCTGGGGTCTCAGCCGAACACCATTGGCTGGGACAATAGGGGTCATTCCCTCGAGAAAGGCGGACCAGGCATCAGCGACATTTGCGGCAGAAAATACAGGAGACCAGTCGGTTGCCATAAGCGCATCTTCAAAACCTACGAGATCAAACCGTCTGAAGGACCTACACGTAATGACACTTGGCTTAAAACGCGGGCGAGGCACATTCAGAACAGCACGGACAAAACGATGAGGGCTAAAATGACAGAAACGGGTACCTGCAGATCCTAAAACACGGTTGGATATCAGCACATCAAGTAACACACCGCACACCGCATCGTCTTTAGTATGCGGAACTCCCCGGCTCGTGGTGCTGACGGCCTCTGCATCCGTATCCTGAAGCTCGCCTTCAATTCCATCGGCCACGTCCTTCTCTTCCTCATCAACTCCTGCATCACGACCAACGACGTGCCTACCTCCTGGAAACACTCCCTTGTGTATCCAATCCATAAATCCAGCAATCCTTCTGATCCTTCCAACTTCCGCCCAATTTCAATACTTCCGGTCATAGCCAAAATAGTGGAGCGGGCGGTGCAACGCCAGCTCTACTATTACCTTTCATCCAACCATCTCCTTGCTCCTACCCAGCACGGTTTCCGCCCACGGCACTCTACGGAGACGGCGCTCACTTGTATCACTGACCACATGCTCTCGGCTGTCGACTCTGGTAAAATTGCTTTGCTTTGTTTGATTGACTTAAGCAAATGTTTTGACGTCATTCACCATGGAAAACTGTTAGTCAAACTTCAGGCTCTCGGCATAGACACTTTGTGGTTCCAAAATTACTTGCACGGTCACACTCAGAGTGTTAGCTTCCCTGGCTCTGATGGCAAGATTGTAACGTCCACTCCGCGTGATATAAATCAAGGGGTCTTTCAGGGCTCATCGCTCGGACCCATTCTCTTCAGCGCGTTTGCAAATGACTTGAGTCTTCATGCGGCTGATGCGATTGTGGTGCAATATGCCGATGATACTCAAGTCATGATTTCGGAACCAAAATCTTGTATGCCAGCGCTTATCGCCCGCATGGAGTCGGCTCTCGCTTCTCTTGGGGACTACTTTCATTGCAATGGGCTTAAAGTTAACGTAAGGAAGTTCGAACTCCTTACCATCGGATCACGACAAAATTTTCGCTCACTTCCTCAGTTTACTATCAAGTTCCGTGACACTTACCTGGTACCTTACTCAGAGGCACGCAACTTGGGTGTCATTTTTGATCAGCACCTCACCTGGGACGCTCATGTGTCAGCCCTCTGCCGTAAGTGCTGCGGTATCCTTGTCAGTCTATCCCATATCCGTCACTACCTCCCGTCACAAATACTTCCCGAAATCGTCACCGCCCTAGTGTTCTCTCACATTCGTTACTGTTTGGTCGTGTACGGAAACGGCTCTGCCAAAAACCTGCATCGCATTCAAAAACTCATCAACTTTGCAGCGCGAGTCGTTTCCGGAAAACGCAAGTTTGACCACATTTCGGAGGTGCGGGTGGCTCGATGCTCCCGACCTCTTCCTTTATCAAACCCTCTGTCTTCTCCACAAAGTCCGCGGCACCGCTGAGCCGGAGAGTCTCGCCGGTCTATTTTCTCACAACTGTGAGAGACCGGCGCACTCTCGAACGACCCGACAGGACCACCACCTATCTCTTCCTCGGGTCAGGACAGAGGCCGGAAAGAGGCGCTTTGCCTACCGCGCTGCGCGCAATATGAACGGTCTGCCACGCGACTTCGAGTGCATGTCTGCTGGCAAGTTCATGAGAGAGCTGAAGCGTAGCCTGGAGCCAGGGCGCCATACCTGACGTGACATGCGAGGTGCACTGAGTTTTATGCGTGTGTGGAAGTGTGAAAGTGCATGCTGATGTGTTTTGTATTGTACCCTGTGTAACCTGCCAACATGACAAACAACTGTAAAAACCTCATTCGTGTGGATAGTTCATGCTGTAATACATGCATACATACATACAAACACGTTGGCCCTGTACTTTCCTGAGCGACCCCCCAGTGGAAATATTTATCCTTCTACGATTTTGAATTAGAAGCGCCTTGACGAGACAAACACGATGGCGTAACAAATTAGTGCCTTATCTTCATTAGGTAAAAAGGTATTTGCGTAAAACTGTTTTGCCTAAAAAAAAATACATTTGATGACCTCTGGCGCTTAAAATATTGACCTGAGCTCAAATTTGAGGACGCTCTTGGTAATTCAATATTTAAAGAGATTTCTATTGTTTTTTTCGTTTGTTCCTAGCTATCATAGTTCCCGAGATATTTGGGGGTTTCTCGAGCGAAGTCCTAAAACTGGAAAATCTGACCTTAGATGACCTCTGGTAACCTCAAAATTGACATGACATAAAAAAGACAGATATACCTTCCATATAACTTGGCTCGAGCTATCTAAAGCCGTTTTTTATTGTTGCTACGTTGCGTGGGTTTCGAGATCTTACTGTTTCGAGATCCCCCCCCCTCCCCACCACCAGGGCGTGTAATTATCAAAGACCCTCCAGGGCGCGTGTTAAGATATGACTATCGTGTTGTAGAAGCCCCTTGTATCACAATGTGGTGTATTTTTTTTTCAAGAAAATTTACAAGCAAACGGTATACAAAGCTTTCTGTAAATCAAGATACAAGAAGCATGATATTTCGTTATTTTGTAGAGATTATGTATTTTCATCGTGCATGTGCACAATCGGCATGTACGTTGTGTGTTGTTTCCTCAATCCGAATTGAAGAAAATTCAGGATATTATTTTGATTAACCTGTGCCCCGCTGGAGGTTGCAGAATCTCCTCCCCCTCCCTGATTTTCTTAGTAACTTGAAAACAATGATAAATATCGACGTCAACCTTTCAGTACCTTATGCTGCATCCATTCTCCGTTTTATCACAACATTTCAATGAAAATCGTGTAGTACTTTGGGTGATGATGACGTTTTAATCACGTCATGTCACGCCATTTTTGGTGGAAAAACAATAAATGTTTGAAAAATCGTAGACAATCTAGTTTTGAAGCAAATTGCAAATGAAAAAGCCGGAAGAAAGGAAATAACATTATATTGAAATGGCTATCGCGGATTTGCACAATTTTGAGTTTTGAATCAAAAATAAAATAAGTATATTTTTGTCCCTCTGTGTCGAATGTCGATGCCACCGCCGGGCGTGTAATATTACCTGTCGCCGAGCAGCGCCCCCCGCTCACCCGCCCGGCCAGCAGGGCAGTGTCTGCAGCCAGCTGGCGCTTACAACACTAGCGGCATCTCCCGCCGGCGACCCGAACTCAAACCGCACTTCGCCGCCGCCTGCCAGTGATGAGTCGCCCTCAGGCTTGTGACCTTGTAACCCGCTCGACCAATGACCGCTCGACACGCTGCGCAGAGACCGAGTTTGAGACGGAGGTGTTTTTGAAGGTTGAAATACAGAGCCACCAGTGAGCTTGAGCGGAGTGTTTGTGTGCCGACAGTGCGTTTTGAGACAGTGAACCACCGAACCAACCTAATCTGCTAATGTAACTTCAAACTCTGATCCCACCCCCCTGGGAGAAATCCTGTCTACGCCCATGGTCCCCTGCAGGCCAGAGGGGGTCCTATGGAGGTCAGAGGTGCCACTGAAGTCCAGATGCGGCCCTCTGGAAGTCAGAGGGAAGGTGAGAGGAGCCCTATGGAGGTCAAAGGCCCCTTTTCAAGTGGAGGCCCCTTTTAAATGGAGGTCCCCTCTCAAATGGAGACCCCATAAATTTCGACTTGCCCCCCCCCCTGACATAAATATGTGGCGCCGCCCCTGGCAGGGAATACCTGCCCTGTCCAACCAGTTAGCAAATTTAGAACACTTAATTTTAACATTTTCAGGGATGAGCTAATTGTCTTTCATACTAAGCTGACTTTCAAGTGTAATCCTTTGTGATTATCATGTTTACCAACTTTGGCAATAAAGAACTCTATTCTTTGCCTGCGTCTTCTCCTTTCGGACATGAATTCCCCCAAATAACACTACTGCTGATCCGAGTTTCAATTTCTGCCACAGTGCCTATTACAAGCTTCGCCCACTATGCATACAAAATTGACGCGTCAATAAATTGATTTTTTGGACCTGGTACCAGCAACAAGACTGATGAGTAACGTGTTCCAGAGACGTGCCCCGAATTCCCAAAAGCTGCCCCAATTTTGATGTGTTGGTGCCAACCCTGCCCGATGTTATTGTAATGCGTTAAAACAAATATAAATAAAAAAAATCGGCAATTTCCAACACAGCTCAAACCATTTCAATAACCAGCAGCAAAATCTGGCCAGTGGCGGACGGTGGGTCTCCTTGGTCCGAGCCGGAGCCTGGGACGACGGCCAGCAGAGGACAGCGGCGGCGACGGCGTAAACAGGGGTCGGCTCCCCATTGTTATGATGAAGCCGGGTGTAGGGCGGCCCAGGAATGTGAACGCCCGGGCGGCGGCCTGGCACGGAAGCGGCGGAAAAGTGTCCCGAGGCGTTCCACGTGTCCGAAACCAGAGCATTCGTGGCAGCTGGGAACTGGACCGGCCAATCGACGAATTACGTGGCGCTATACGTCGCAGCCTGTGGCTGCAAAACGCGAATCTGGCAACCGATGAGGCAGACAAGGTGAAGGCGTTTGGTAGGAAAGGGAATTAAAAGGCCTAGGAGAGAAAGGAGAGGGCAGTCGGGACTGGACAGTGATAGTGCATGGACGGAGGCGACCGCGGCTCTCGCCGCGAGGCCCTGCCGCGTCCCACTGTCGTGACGCTCGTCACGACAGTGTCGACGTTGATATGCAGGCCGCCAGGCTGTGACAGAAGATTTTTGGAGTAACTTTGTGGAGAATCATGAAAATTAATTGCCTCAGTCAAGAAGCTGATTTCTTTTCCTGAAATAAGAGAAAGCCAAGAGGGAATGGACATAAGGGACAAATTGATTACTGATGCTGAAGGGCAGCAACCCTGAAAATTGACTATTGTTGTTGTTGTTTGCTTAAATTGATTTGGCGCAAGACGAGCACGCGCATCATCACAAGTAAGGTCGAAGGTCTGCACAATCTCGTCGGTCCTACCTTCCACTCGCCGTTAGTTTTGTACATCCCCGTGTACCATTTTGTTAAATTTTGCACAGTCATTGGCAGACGCTCTATTCCGATTAACTCACCTGCCATGAATTGGTCATTTAGTCACAGTATGTTTTCTTTTTGTAGTTGTGTGCCAGCGCGCAAGCTCGAAATCATCATTTATCGATTTGTCTGAACGGTTGGCAGATTATGGTATACTTACATTTTCATTGTGGTCTGGTTATCATTGACAGTTCTTTTAGAAAGGCTGATGATTCACAATGTTGTGTAAATGCTGGTGATGAGTTTCAACTGATTTGACTGTTTTCACTGATTGGACTGATATCACACTAGACGATTAAGTTACACTATCGGTGCACCATTTTCTGTAAATAAACCCTTGTGCGAATTATATATATATATATATATATTGCTCGAATTTGGAATGTGAATGAAGGTTGACTGAGGAAGGAATAATGATGAGCGGCTGATGGAGCGACCGATTGTGGGGAATTAACGTAATATAATTAATAATATTAACGTAATAATATTAACGAAGGGACAAGTATGACGTGAATTAAATGCATACAAGGCAGGGTAATGCAATTTTCGCGGCTCGATGTGAATCAATATTCAATTCAAGGTTCAGAGGTTTAAATGTATGTTTTGCTGAGGAATGTTTACTGATATATTGCATGCCAAATGTTTCTGGTAAAGTCCGAGTGATGCGA